>JAQFZC010007047.1:0-11694 GCA_034695205.1 Dicyrtoma fusca | reverse complement strand
TAAATTAAAAATTACAGCGCATTGTGAGCACCTGTCTGCAGTTGCAGTTTTGCAATGTTGTGTTTTGATAAAAATGTATATTTGGGGAAAGTAGAGTGTGCGGGATGGGGGGACCTTTGGATTCCTTTGGACAAAAGCGAGAGGAATGCTTAATAAAGAGAGGATGACGGAGGAGGGAAAGTAGTTGGGAAGTTGGGGAAAGGAAAGCGGAGAGTGTGGAGGGGGAAGTGAAAGTGTATTTCATCACATCACCTCCTCCCGACCACTTCTTCAAACATCCAGACCCTAGACTTTGGGGAAACCAGTGAAAGTTTTTCCTCCGAAGAGTAAACATCCTGTCGTGGCTCTGTTCGCTCTTTTATCTCCTCCTTCTCTACCGCAACTGCCACCACACATTCCAAGCCAAACTCTGTCACCATCTCACCACCACTTCGCCAACACATCCACTTGGCATGCAGTCCAAAGTATTTCTCACATGCTTTCACTTGAGCCTCTGAGCAGACCCACAACATCCGCACAACTCAAAGTATTTGGCCATTAAGGGACAGAGACATTATTGAGACAGAGTGTGATAAAGCAATCAAATCCTCATTCGCTCCCTCGTCCATGAAGGAAGATCAAGGAGCAGCAGGGCTCATTTACTGGCGGAGATTGTTACGAGCCTCACATAAATGGACAATTATTGGGAGACGAGTCAAGTATTGCGTTACCGAGTGAGTGGGGACGAGAGGCGGCGATAAGGCGGTCAGCTCGCTTTTCCCGGTTCCTACAGTTCAAGGCTACGTGCCACCGAATTATATTTCTCGGCCTGCTTCCGCAATTGCATCTTCGCTTGCTGTGAAGGATCGAGTGAAAGGGACGCGACTAATAAAGAGACGGACAGTGACTCGCAGTATTTGTGTTTGGGGACGGCGTCGGCTTTCATCATTACCACTCGCACTCATTTCCGGACTAAGAATAACAACTGGAACCAAGATACTTGTTTTTCTTCCTGCACTTCTTGGACTCGGTGTTGAAGGTAAAGGAAAACTAGGCTCTTCATGCTTACTACCAAATAAGGAGGATTAGATGGGTGTCAGGATTAAGGTTTCCTCTTACAAGGACCTGCGGCTTAGCTCCGTATAATTACCTGCCTATCTCTGTCTCCAATCCCCCGTAGTTAGTTCCCACTCCGTCCCACTCTCAAGCCTCCTCTCGCCTACGCTCCTCAATAATTCAATCTCTTCTCCAAAGTAAAAAATAAAGTCGGGACGGTGTCAAAGCCATTAGAGAAATAGTGTCTCTATGACTCCACTGATTCCCCCGTCATTGCTCCAAAAACATTATCAACCATGTTTCAATTTAAATAGAGCTAATGACAGCGTTAGGGTTGGAGTGGCAGGGCAGAGGGGCAGAGAGGGGCAGAGGGGCAGAGAGGGGCAGAGGGGCAGAGGGGCAGGAGGGCAGGAGGGGCAGGAGGGCAGGAGGGCAGGGAGGGCAGGGAGTAGATGGAGTGTGGAGAGAGCGGAGAAAGTTAAGTGCATGCATATTGCATAGGAACGTGTTGAGCCTGCGAGAGTCGGCTCCGAGTGTGTAGGTTGGTGGAGTAGATGTTTCGCATTGATCCTCAGTTTTGGGAATAGACGAGCGTAATCCTATTCTCTAACTTTGCAAAATTAAATCATCTACATTTTTTGACAATATTATTTATGCTCTTTTCTGCCCGTATAATTTAATAACGTCTTCTTTCCTCGACAAAGCTTGTAAAAACCAGCACGACACTCAATGTATCTCCTGTGCTCTGAGCGGAAGGCAATACCCTTCACCTTATTTTGCGAACAGATGTACTTTTCCTCGTATTGTGTCATTGTGTTGGAAACAAGGAGGTAGAGTCGTAAATCCCAAGTCATGAAAAATGAGCTGATATCATATTATGCTCTCCCCTCCCGTCTCTCTACACACTCGGATTTAGATTCCCAGAACAAAATAATAATGCCGGGGAAGGACGAGGGACAGGGACGCGAATGACGCGAGGCTGTAATAGAATTCATAAATACGGAGCACAGAGCTCACAAATATAGATCAAGAAATAATTTCTCAACTCATGCACTCCTCAAACACTCAGACTCCAGATAATGGCTCCAAAGGTAAGTTTCCCCTGCAAGTCGAGCGGAGAGGCTCACTCCCCATTACACACACAATCAGCTCCACAGGCCCATGCAAATAGACTTGAGCATAATTAAATATCCACCTCCTGCATGTCCCATCTTTCCTTCATCTCTCAAACAGTCGCATCTCAAGAATCAATAGCCCACGGAATGAGACGAAAGAATACATTTCTCATAGCTTTGTCCCTACACACTCACATGTCTCATCCCTTACCTCAAGGCTTCGTCCTCACACACGCTCCAGCCTTCCAAAACTAAAGGAATTCGGAAGCAGCTCAAAACTCAAAAGACACAAGTCTTTGGAGGAGACAAGAGTGAGACAGAGACAGCGAGAGAGCAGCTGCAAAAAAGGGAGATCTTTAGTTTCATCCTTTCTCTCTTCTCCCAAATTCGTCAAAATGCCCAAAACTAGTTGTTGCTCCTTTCCTTTGAGTTTTATTTTTTATACGAAGGCTAAGACATCACTTGTGCTCATTTCCAGTTTTCCATCATTCCTTATACCGCCTTCTTCCTCAACTTTTTTTGAATGGGATGCTTATCTGTACAAATAGGGAGATTGAGACAGGCAGCCAGGCAGGTACTACCGCTCAACTTCCAGTTACATTGTCTCTCTTGTACTTTGATTTTAATTTGCCCTTTTCGTTCTGCCACCACACTCTTCCCTTTCGCCCACTTTCTCTAAGTTTACAAACTTTTCCATGATGCACTGCTCACTCACTGTGCTACTCGATCCCACTACCTCAGCCAACTTTGAGCCACGGAACAAAGCAAAATGCCCAATGTTGCTCCAGGACTAGACATGCAAAAGCTAGAAAAATATTTTGAATGAATTATGTTTCAAGGCTCCTATTTGCATCCTCGTAGCCCTTCTTTTGAACATGTATCCCTTTGGATATTTTTGTACAAGCTCGGAGTCTTGACACGCGAACAGCATGTTATGGTCTGCTAATCTTCAATTTGTAATTTGCTTCACTTGAACATTACATTGAAATTTTGAAAATGTGCAATTCGCATTGAGCTGACTTTTGCGCTGACTCCGTGGGGTGCTTTGCATGATAATAGGGGAAATAATAGTGAGTCTCTTCCCTTCTCTTGATGACCCTTTGGCTTCTAGCTTTGATTACACATGGCAAAGTAGAAATTAGAGATGAATTGAGTTTAATTTCTATTTTCCACTGAGAAGCAGTGGGAACTAAGGAAAGGAAATAAGTGTATGTTGATGGAGGAGTGAGACGGAGAGGGCGTCCAATGCACTGCAAGACAAGCAGACACAATTACTCAGCTTCCCTTTGAACGCACTTTGCACAGGAACTGAAATCAAGGAGTCAGGCCCTCATATTATCTCTCGGCTCCCAAATTATCGCAGCAACAACAACCAACAAAACTCCCCTTCGCAGATTCAAAGTGCGCTTCCTCCGCACAACAGAGCACGCTCAAAATATCCAATGTGACAATTCTTATCATTAGTTTAGTCTCACACGGATTACACATGCATTCGTCTAAATGAAAAATTCAAGAAACATAACTAGAGCATAATATGCAGTGCCATCAGACAGCTCTATGGAATTGTATTTTTGCAAGTACATTTTTACCCCAAAAGAACACAATGGTCTATAGAGACAGAGGCAGGCGCACCTTTATTTCCCAGCCAGAAAATGGATGGTAGAATTTTGTTTGAGGAAACAGAATACTCTTTGGGAAAGAATCCATTAATTTTCAGAGTATGTACATAAATAAAGTCTCTGTTTTTCTTAAAATTGTCAGGGGACGACAGGAGCTGGAAGAACGAAGACGAGAACTGAAACTGAAAGTTTGCCTAAGAAAGAGACGGAAATCCAAGGCCGTGATCCAAAGAGTAGTCAAAGCCTACAGAAGGCACGATTTTAATGAATAATATGCAAAACGTCACCCATTGCGAGGAAGGGAAAGAAAAATACTGGTCTTTCTCCTCAACATTGCATCCTGCTGTCAAGTAGACTTGTTGGGAAAAGCTGGAAACTGAGCTGGAAGAGCAAGTGTTAATTTGGGACGAATAATAGTAGATGATCTTGTGAAAAGGCGTCTTTGACTGGGCACAGAGGCGGCACTGACTTGAGGGCATTGAGGAGATCAGTTGACTCGTTCGAGATGCTGGAGGAGTCGAGTGACTACTATTTGAGCGACTCGTCCTCGACGACGTCCTCGTCAGTGGTGAACAATGGTGAGGAAGTGGTGGACAGTGCCCGGGTTTTAATTCATTCGCATCACCCGGTCGTCGGGAACAACAATGTTGAGATTCACGGGAGTCAGCTGAGCAGTGGCGGACACCCCGACAGTAACGGCCTTGTCCAGAGTAACAGTAATCACTGCAGTTCCATTCACAATAACAATCTTAACTACGAGCACGAAGCCGATGACATTACGGAGAGCAATGAGCAGGAAAGTGACAATTACACGGACGGAGATGTGAGTCAGCTGAAGAGGAAAAACCCGGTGGGTCGACGGAAACTCATTCTGAGTGCACGCGAGAAAACTATGAGGCGCCTCGAAAGCAACGAGCGGGAACGACTTCGCATGCATTCACTCAACGAGGCCTTCCAGGTAAATCTTTCCGCTCTTTCACAACCTCACACCCACTCCACACTACCCGCAAACACGGCCAACTACTCTCCCGCTCCTCACAATACCCGCAAACACACCCAACTACTCTCTCGCTTCTCACAATATTATCAATTAGCTCTCAAGAGCCACTTCGTCTTAGCCTCTCTAATCCCGCTCTCCCTCTCCCGCCTCTCCCGCATATCCGCTGGCCAAATCCGCCGCTCCACGCACCAACCAGCCCTAAACAAAAATACGCACTTGTATAGAAGCGCCCCAGTATGCTCTCCGCAGAGCCTTTTTAAGTTTAATCACTGTATTTGTGGTTAATGGGCGGGCGATTGTGGTCTCCTCGTATTTGTAGTAAAAGAAAGCGAGAGAATGTGAGAAGTGAGTTGAAAGAATTTGCATTAATGATGCATTAATAGGAGCCTCTATTCATGGGGCACTGCCTGATACATATGTCTATTAGATACAGGGAAGGGGGAGGGGGGAGGGGGAAGGGGGAAGACGTGGAAGTGAATGATTGGGCTCGTGGAGAGAGAAATGGGAGCCTGGAGGCGGAAAGGTTTCCAGAGGAGCAGTTAGCCTCCTTTCCCGCAACTGCTCTTTGGAAAAAGAGTGAAAATGCTCAAGTAAGACGCTTTCCGACTCCAACTGATAATAAGGGAATAAAACAAACATTTATTTTCGCATGCAAACACGCACCTCGGGAATTAGTCATAAAGATTCCTCGCCATTTGGTGACGTAATTTGTAAAAATATGTACATTTACATAACGTAACGAGCACTGCTTCCTCTCCGTTGCATGTCGTAAAGAAGGAAAGACTTGTGTGAGATTAGTTCAACTCCCAGCTCCGACTCTGGTCGCAATAAGCGGGCATTACGGACTCTGAAATGTTTAACTCGGCCCTGCAGCCTCGGAGCATGATGAGCCTGAGCCATAAAAGTAGGAAGAGAGACAGGAAATCCTGGTGTGGACGATGTCAAGCGGGAGTGTGCACGAGGATTGTTTCTGGCTGGAGAGCGTGGAGGTCGGAGATTGTGGAGAAAGGAGGGAAATGAGTGGGTGGACTCCGTCGTCATTTCTACACTCACAACTCCAATTGCCCCAAACAACGCCAAAGCACTTTCCCCATCTGTCTATAGTGTAGTTCTGTCTATAGTGTAGCTCTGTCTATAGTGGCATGCCTATAGTGCAGCTATATGCAGTCTCCCTATACCCACACACCCAACAACTTTTTTAGCCCGAATATTTTATGGGCTCACACTAATATGGAGCTGTAAAGTAATTCCTTAAATAGAGTCAAAAGTACGTATGAAATAAATTGAGGGAGATGGGCAGACTACACTTTCAACTTGACACAACACCGAGATAGCAAACTACACTGCAGAGCCCACAGAGTATAAATAACAAATGAGCTTTCTTAATTTATCCCACTATTAGCACCTTGAGGGAAACAAGTTAAAGTAATTAGTAATTAGTCAAGTCATTTCTGCCACTACTTACGGCCCATACGCCAACTTTGAGAAGAACTCATTGAAACAAGCCATTACTGATGTGAGCTCTAATTCTTGGAATCCCCGGCTGCCATGTCAACTATAAAATAAAGCCCTGCAGTTAGAACTCTCTCTCCCCTTCACTTTCTCCTTCTTTCTCTCTTTCTCTCTCTCTCTCTCTCCCTCTTTCTCTCCCAGTCATTTAAATAGCAACCGCAGAGTATCCTCAACTTCTCTCCCTCATTTATAATTCTAATTAATTTTGATTGTGACGATTAATCATTTCGGAATCCTGAGCGCTTTGGCTTTGGCATCGTGTCATATCTTACATTTAGTAGAAAACTTGAGCCAACCAACTAATTACACTTGAGCTATTATAATTTCTTTAATCAAATTAACGGGGAATAATATCCCTCACAATAATTATTTTCATTGTTTTTCAAATTATCCCCAAACCGTTCATAAGGACGCCTCAATCTCTTTTCTAATTTTATCCTCTTTTTGGTGGAGAGGGGGATTTATATTATTTTTAGAGCTGACCTTGACAAATGGGGGAGTGTAGTGCTCTGTTAGTATCTGTAACTGTAGGAGGAATGGGAGCAAGATTTAAGGCTTGAGTGGGCGAAGCAGGAGTTGTTGTGTAGAGCTCCACAAGTGCTCCGGAAGGAAAGATAAGATGGATGCGAGAGCAGAAGTGGCTGCATAAAATGAATTTCGGATCTTCCGAGGAAGGGGCAACCTGTAGCTGATGCGGGATGCGATGTGAAGAGACGAGAAGTGCCTTACGTCAAGCAGGAAATAAACTCTTGCCTCATTTCAGGGGAACAAGCAGCATAAAGTCCCCGGATTTAGCCTGCGACAGTCGACAGGAGGACATTTAATAAAAATCTCCTCTCTTGCACAGTTCAAATGTAATCAAGTGATGACAGGATTATTTCAAATATTTCCTCTTCCTACGAGCAACAGCCCATTACACCTCCAGCTCGTGGCTCAAGAAGCATTCTGTCCTCATTCATGTCCCCGCTTTAAAAGAATTCCCTCCCAAGTCCAAGTAAATACATCTTTAGCACTTTTGTAATCAAAGAGTAAAACTGCTATTATTTTTGGTTTTCAAAACTTGTAAAACTAGTAGGTAATTGTACATTTTAAATCCAGCCAAATCGCTATAAAACTTTTCAAAAATGCGTAAAACTGGTATTTGTGCTTTTCAGAAATAGCTAAAATCCAAATTGAACTTTTCAAATATAGCAAAACTGTTATTTATACTTTTCGGAAAATAGTACAAGTGGTATTTCGACTTTTCATGGCTAATGCTTTTAAGGTGGGATTGGACTTGGGCCACAAAGTTCTTCTTGAGCAACTACATATCACGAGGAGACTAAAAATGGAGAATTTAATTGGGACTCGACTTGTTTGCACACAGTGCATGCGTAGGACATTAAAAATAAATGAGGATGGAAACATTTGCAATGTAAAAGAGGGGAGCTGATGCTGTTGGGAAGTTTGGGCTGGAAATGAGGGACGATAGAATAATACAAGTTTTCCATCTCTTCCGTATTTTTTGTCTGTATGGAAAATAAGAAATTTGCAAACTCATCTCCCTATACTGGAGATGTGCACGGGGCAAAGCGAATTGAAAGGAGGATGAAAATTAGTTAAGCTTCGAATCAGAATCCATACTCCCTTAGTCACTCCTCACTACTCCACTCAGAATACGCACAAATGATACTTGACAATTTCCAACTCACTAAAAGCCATCAGAAAGAGAAAAACTCATTAATTTTATGAGATACGAGAAAATCTTCCACCTTCGCTCCCAGCCTCCAACTTCCACCAACAATCCACATTCGAGCATCCGACCATCATTTATTTATTTTCATTTCATTTCATACTCTGTCAAAGTGTTCACTACTGTCTTCACTTACTCTTATGTACGGCACTCACACATTTATTTTTCAGCCAAAAGAAGTTGGCTAAGAAAACAGGGATTGTTGAGCGAATACACCCGTAGTTTTCATCCTGTCACTGTCGACTCAAATTCAATGAATTAATAGGAATTTGATTCTTATTGATTATTAGGGAGGTAGGTACCTACACTATTAACGTTTAATTAGTCCCTATTTTAATTATAATATTAGGTAAGTAGGAAAACCCAATAGCATAGTCGATTCTAATTCTTATTGTTAGTTTCAGTTTGCTTTATTAAGTAGTCATTCAGTGCATACTGTACCGATTTACAATGACGGACCTGTAAACTCTAATAATAAGAAAAGAACTACAACATTACCACGTTCCACAATTTGACTATTCTAAGAACAGGCGTCGTACCTTCCTTTCTTAACAAGCACTACATAGTTAATTACTTTCTCAAAATTCGCTCCAGTCAGCTGATCTGAAGAAGACGAAATTACAATCCAAGTTACTTGGGAATCGCGAGTGCTATTTATTTTGCTTCAAAAACTTGGGCAACACTCGGCTGCATTACATTTTGTGAATTAAGACAATGTAATTAAAGCATAAATTGGTGTGAGAGACTACTTTCTGCTCCGACCTTGAGGAATACAAGTCATGCTTGTGTATGCATTTTGAGTGGAAATCTCGCCCCAGACACTCCCTTCCACCCTGGCGAAGCAGCAGCTGACGGCTACGTTTATTATTCCTGTAAGTCAAAGTCTAAAGGGGAAGGAAATAAGCCAGGACGCGGATATATTTGCTTATTTCCCTCCACTTGGGATGTTTAAATCCTGCAGACAAAATTCCCCGAAGGAATAATACGGAGGAAGAAAATAGTTGAGTAACTCATCTTCTGCTCCAGAGAAACTTATTAGGGTCAACATTGTGAAAGCAAACAATTGGGAGTTTAAAGCTTATTAGGTTTGTGTAGGGAAGAGCGTCGGAGTAGGGCGACGGTGTGTGGATACGATTCTGATCTCCGGTGAACTTCCCCAGAATCCAGGTGGAAGGGAGAAGCGAGTCTTTCCGTCCTATTTGCTCACACAGACTTTGCAAACTTTAATTCCGCATGCAGCACGTCGTGGGTCGGAAGCCGAAAGGTTACACAATTGGCAGCATAGGAAATTCATTGGGAGGTAAATATAATCAGAAATGTCATTAATTATAACCTCGCCGATTTCCGTGACAAGGTAAAAGAGAAAAATACATCCGCACACACACACACACCCACCTCCAACAGCCAACTCATTAACACGCAACCAGGCTTTGACTTTCTCCCATCCAGTCCTGTCTCTCCCCTCAAATCAACTCCCACATGCAAATACAGTCCAACGCTCGCTCCCGTCACTAAAGACCATGAGGGCAGGTAGAAGAAGAGGATGGCATGCAGCTAGCAAGCAGACCTTTTCAGTTGATGCCTTTGGGCGTACTATCTCTGGCTACCCTAACCTTCCCGTCACATTTTCGTCCTTTCCCAAAAACCATTTTCCACTGTAGTCGAGAAAACGTTGTAAACTCTGACCCGAAATATTAGTTTTATTCACATAAGCCCATTTACAGACACGATCAGCGTAAAAAACTGCACATTGTGGTTCACTAGCATCAGAATTGGTCTAAATAATATTCTGAACCAACTTTGACCTTTGGTGGCCAAACTTTGACTTACGTTTTGGGCTTATATGAATAAAACCAATAGAAAACTACATATTTATTGGGGCCAGCAGATAAAAGCCCTTTGCCAATGGTCATAATGCATAAATATGTATTTGTCAAATTTTAAATGGGCAGTTATCAGATAGGACGAAAAAGTGACCCTTGCTTTTGTAAGGGGATATTAAGGACAATGTCTACCGGCGCGTCAAGTTTGGTTGAATTTTAGATGCTTCACCTGAAAGGGTGGATTTGTAAGCTCGTAGCGTCGCTTATTGATTTCCCTTCCTGCGACCCACCACCACCAGTCACTCTCACTCCTGCCCGCACAACCCAAAGACCCAGAGACAACACTTGAGTATGTACCTCCAATAATGTAATGACAAATGTAGGTAAGCTGGGCAAATTTGTTGAAGGTAAACGTGAAGCTGGATCTGCTCAAGTAAAACAAACAATGATTTCTATGTACCTATTTATATTGCAAATATAACGTGGATCGTCAAAGTTTTCCCTGTAAACCTCCACCAGCTAATTCCCGCATTGTGTACATTTAGATTAACTATCAACAGAACTGAGAGCGGGAGCCAAGTTTATTTAAAACCGGGCTATAAACAAAATATCTATATCCATTGTAAGGATGAGAGACCATCGCTGGGTCCTTAATTTAGGAATAAATAGACAGAAAGTAGGACTTGGTAGCTGGCCAGACAGAAACACTTTTTATTTATTTCCAGCAGCGTAATTTACATTACATTCGTCACCAGATTCTAATGAATTTAATATTCCATTCGGCTTGTCAAGACTGACTATCGGCAATCCCATAGTGAATAGAATATTTAAATTATAAAGACCGCAATGAGAATTACGGAGCACGTAGGATAGTTTGAGGGAGGAAGTGGCGCATTCCCGGATGTTGCTTCTGGTGGGATTGTGGAGGCATTTGGATAGACAGACGTGCAAGAGGGCCAAAGGTTGGAAAGAAGGTGAAAGAAATAGCGAAAGCTGCTCTGGGTTGATAATAGAGATTCGGAGTAGACGGGAGATGGAGGATTTAATTTGGACAGAAATGATAGGGACATGGGTGGGTTAGTGGTGGGACGGTGTGGTTGGGAGGGAATTAAAATAAGTGAGAAGGGAGAGACACGGGGCCTGTTGAGAGAAGGAAGGAGAAAGTCGGTTGTAAATTTGTTGTGTAACTCCCCGGAAAGGTGTTTTGGTGTTGGAGGGAGCGGGTAGAATGGGGAGAGTGGGGAGCGGGATCCCATGGGTCTGGCGACGAGGATAATAAATGCAATGGAGTTTGAGCTGACATGTGTACACAGCATGACATGAAATCGTCAAGTCAAATATTTACCTCTGTGCTGGCTGGTGTGGAGAGTGTGGAAGTGGGGAGAGTGGGGAGTGGGACGTGGGGAGAGTGGGGAGTGGGAGTGGGGGGTGGGATGTGGGGGGAAGTGGGCGGTGGAAAGTAAAAATCGTTTGTAGTTTAGTCCGTGTTGTGTTGGTGATTTAATTCTCGTTTGAATTCCTTGATTTGGACGCAGGCACTCCGAGAAGTGATTCCTCACGTGGCGAACAAGGGACGTCGGCTGTCGAAGCTGGAGACGCTCACGCTGGCCAAGAACTACATCGTCGCTCTCACCGGGATGGTCGTGCACGACGACGTGGACAAAGAGGGCGAGGAGGGAGACTGCCACACCGAGAGTCCCGTGAGTAAAGACTGTCTCCTCCAAGCGGCTGCCGACGCGGAAGACTTCACCTTTGACCTGGACATCGGAGATCACCAAGACTCCCTCGGCTTCTACGACTAAACTATTATCCACAACCACACACCCACCATCCTCCCCCCACCCCCCCCCCCCGGCCC
>JAQFZC010007046.1:0-11694 GCA_034695205.1 Dicyrtoma fusca | reverse complement strand
GACTTTGAATTGCAATAAGAACTTATTTTATGCTTCTTTGGTTTTTATAACTTATAATATTGTTGTTGAAATAGTTTTCATGATATTTTGATAATATATTTGCTAGTTACGGTCCCGACAATGTTGAAAATCGCTGTTCTTAGATTAAAATAGCTATTAATAAAAAAGTAAAAGTAAAACGAATTTCTTTGAAAATTTCTTTGTTGTTCGATTATACGACATTTTATGTGTAAGTTTTGGTCTGATGCGATCATTTTTACCAGGAATAATTGAAATACTAGTAAGTACCACAGTTTCAAGTTTGCCGACCACATTTACAAGTCCTTAGGTCATTTTCACGGAGTTGAGATTAAACAATTAAAATGCACGTTATTAAGTTAAACGGTAGCAAAACTTGAAAGCGGTTGCCAATACAGGGAATTAATGCAGTAAATCAATGGGATTTTAATTTAGTAGCCAATTAGTATTTTTATTGTAGTTCGAATAGATCAAATTACAAAGAGGCCGATTCGGTCCTCTCTATTACAAAGTCGGAAGCCAATACCTGATTACATCCATTACAGCTATCATTTACAAATCGCGTATCTTGTAATTTAATACGTGTTTAAATATTAGAGGATTTTAATTACATTGAATTAAGCAGGTTGTCAATTAATATTGACATCCTGCTCACATTAAAATTGCTGGGCATTCACTTTCAATTTCTTGCTATGCCATTTTAACTGCTAAATCATTAATAAATGTACAATAGGCATTTTACCAACACAATTGCATTATGTATTCTGACCCATGTCTAACAATGTAAAACTAGGAATAGTACCGTTTCGAAAAGGTTAACGGTTAAAATGTGTACATTATTTTTCCTACCTTGCTACTACATACATAACTAGATTCTTCTTACACCATTTGGATTCATAAACAAGTTAGTACACTTCAGTACGAGTAAGCATGTCTTACGAAATTTACAACGACTCATTTGGACGCGTTAATGATTAATTAAATATGTGTTCACAATAGAATTATTCCAAATGTAAGCTGAAGCTTCGGCTTCAGCTCTGAGTTTTAAAGAGGCAACAAACCTCACAGTTTCATCAATGTAAGCAGTAAACAACACAAAACTTACAAACACTGCACTGCCCGACTATATTGTAGGTTTGATAAAATGTGTAGTAATTTATTGTTCTTTTTGAACGGGTTCTTCATTGTTTAGTTTTTGTGATATTGGTTTTAATAAAACTGACGCTTAAAAACGTTCAAATTTAATAAAAAACCGTTCCTATTATTAATTATTATGAAATTCACTATAATAACTATTTTAATTGTTGGGGTATTTGTTGTTATTTTAACAAGCCCTTGCTCCGCTCAATCCTGTAAGTACACTTTTTACATTTGGAAATGACTGCAAAATAGGGAATTACAATTAGAGTAAAATTTATTATTTATACTAAAAATATAACCTAATCTTTCTTCTAGTGTGTCAAGTCGATGGACTTGATTCCCACAATAGTTATCGCTGGTGGCATGGTTCTCCCAATATGAATTTGGACCCTGAAGTAAGTTCGAGAAAAATAGCATACAAGCAATCTGCATATCACTTCTTAAGAGGCAAATGACGTAGGTACATCCATACATTGCCTGAAAGCAAAGTGACTCAGTGTCAAATGTGTGTAACAAAAATGTTAATTAAATTTAATCCATGATATTCCCATTTATGTAACTAGTATGGCGGGGGGCTATTTTGATTTTTTGAAAAGCGAAAATAATATTTTCGAATTTTTAAAATAGGGCAAATCCAAGTTTCGTATATTTTACAAACTTAAAATCTTTACTACGCATGCTTAAAAAGTGTAAATCAAGGTTGCTGAATGTTTTAAAAAGTGAAAAAAGAAGGTTTTTTAAACGTTTTAGACAGTGCAAATTAAGGATTGATGTGTTTTTAAAAGTGTAAATAGTCGTTTTGCATACCTACTTCAGAAAATGACGAGTAAGGCTTTAAATACCTCAACCTGTAATAATAGAGATTTTGAATTGGTAAAAAGTTAAAAGGTGTAAATATTAGTTTTTACACGATACTGAAGAGTTGGGTCAATCACTGCGTAAATAAAAAGGAAAAATATTGTGACCCTTTCGTGGCTTCATGGATTAGCGTCAATTTGGCTCGTAAGACCTATCTATAGTTCAAATTATTAAATTAAAGTTACTTCTTACAATTTGTAAACAAAAAATAGATACTATTCAGAAGTAAAAAAAGTTAAGACTAAAACAAAACATATATAATTGAACTTAATACTTAGCATTTTTTTTACATAATTATTTGCTGCTGGCACTTACGATCTTTTACCATCAACAGATGTGCAGAGCGGCGCAGGACTGCGCTGTGTACTACGCACGTAGAAAGCAAGTGGATCATTCCTGTAAGCTGGAAGGAATGGGAGAAAATCTGTACATGCAGTGGCAACAAGACGGAAATCCGAATTTAAATGACGTCACAAAACTTGCCATCAAACTATGGTACGATGAGAACGCTACTTACAATTACCAAAATCCGGGGAATTCCAGGGGGGTCACCGGACACTTTACACAAATTGTGTGGAAGGAAAGCACGAGCCTCGGCATTGGTTCAGCTACAGTTGATGGCTACACCGTCATTGTAGCAAAGTATAAACCGTGGGGGAACGTCAGGATCTTTGGGAACGACGAATGGATCTTTTACCGAGAAAATGTTCTTCGTCCAAATCAATAATCCCAATCGACATCTCTGCATCATTGCAATACTAAATTCATCCAATAATCATTTTAATTTATTTCGGCTAATTTGCCAACGTTAAATCTAATGTTGGACGTCCACCCCCTTTTTTGTGTCTTGGGTTTTGCCACAATAAATAACTTCTGAAAAATAATGGAAAGGAAACAAAATATTATTGTACCAACTAAGGAAGTATGTTTACACTTTACTCGTCACTGCATGGTGCTCGTAGATCCTTCAATAGTAAATTAGTAATCGTGTTAATTATCATTAAAATAAAGAAAAGTAGATTTATGGACAGTTTTCACTGTGTAGACAGTGCGGTAAGTTTAATAGATAATTCAAAAACGTTTTCATAAAATAGTTATAATTACAAGTATTCTTGTTTTACAACATTTAACCATTTTACAGATAAACGTACATCTTAAAATAGCTATTTTTTCAATTTTTAAAAAAGATGAATAAGGCTGCTCAAGATTGTGCCGTGTACTACGCAAGAAGACGGATTATTGACCACTCTTGCAAGATGGACGGTGCTTCAGAGAATCTCTACGCAGTGTGTGGAATCCAAATCTTCAGGATGCCGTCCAATCCGCAGTAAAGCGATGGTATAGAGAGCACCGAAATTACAATTATAAAAACCCGGGGGCTTCGCGGGGTGTCACGGGACACTTCACACAGGTAGTATGGAAATCAAATGGGCTTGAAGTTGTGCTTTTCCCATATTCACAACATAAGACTTACAAACAATGGACTGTCACTGACTATATTATTGGTTTAATAAAATGTGTAATAATTGTTCACATTTTTAAAGTGGATCGTACGTGTAATTACTCGATAAATCCATTTAAGTATAAATGGTTCATTCAATTGCATTGCTAGTAGTACGGCGACACCGTATAATACGATCAAAACAAAAAGAGAAATAGATTTACAGAATTTACACGTCATTATGAGCATAACAACTAATTATTAGACTGATCTGACATGAATCTACTATTGGAAATATACATTTTGTGAAAGTACCTTCCTAGAAACACATTATGTATTTTACATGGAGGTCTTATTCAAAATTGAGTTATTAGATAGAACGTGTGTATTTTAGTGTACACATTAGATAGACAGTTGCCCAATTATTGCGCTCATTACAAAACCAAAATAAATTCTAAAAGTTTGTGTTTATAATGCTTTAGACAGGAACTCCAATTGATGCAAAGTGGTGTCTAAAAATATTTCGGACGCAAGTCCCTCTCACGTGAGCACGCTTCTTCCGCCCTTAAAGGAAACATCTGGAAGTAAGAGAAAAATATAAATTGTTATTTTCAATTAGTCGGCATTAGCTCATTTTTATTACATTTTATTAATTTATTTGACTCTGCAAAGTTTCTTGTATATTTTCGCTTTGAAAATTTGTGAATATCTTCTCTAGGCTGTAGATTTATAATTCAAGATGTAAAGAAAATGTTTCAAATAACTACAATCAACTAGAATAATGAAAAACAAAGTACTTACTTTTTGTTTCTGTATACGAATTTCCTGTTTTCAAAGCTACTTCCGTCAGCCTTCTGAGTTCAAGAGCTTCATTTTGTTAGTAGTATTGTTCCCCGGGTGTCCATGTCACTGCACTGCATACGAGGCACCGTCAAATTATTTAAAGTCCTAACCATGGAGCTCTTCTTTTTTCCTTTGAATTTACAGCCCAGCCTTACGCCTTAGAGACCATGACTTCTTCTGGCTGTTGCTAGCCAAAGCTCAGTAGTTAAGACGGATTTTTTTCCTTTTGCAAAGATTATTTCCCTCAGGGTTGGTTTATATTATTGCAGTGGATCTGAGAGTAAATCCCTTCATACTATTACTATGGAGGGGATCCTGTGAGGTGGAAAGTGCAATGCACCTGTAATGCTGCATTCTAAATCCCTATTCCTAAATCTTCCTTGAACTTTTTTAACGACCAGGTTTCAATGAACCACGACCATGGGTATATATGCACCTATATACTACGCCTTGCCGGTAAAACGGGTCTACAGGCTACTACATTTATAGCATTTCAAATCCTTTAAAAAATATTGCCAGAGAGAGAGAGAGAGAGACAGAGCAGTTACAAAGGTAGTGCAGTACGAAGTGACAAATACAATGCTGCAATTTACATACCATGTAAACAGAAATGTGTTATTCCTATGTATGTGACTAAAAATTGGATGAAATAAAACCCCAGAATAATAAAATAAAAAAAACAATGGACCTGGGTTGGGGTGAAAGAACAGGCGTTCGTTTTATTCTTTCTGTTCGTGAATAGGAAGATGAAGTATGAAAGTAGGATAATATAACTACAGAATATACACAGCCAAAAATCAAGATGCGAGGCCCCTTGTTTTTTAAGTTTCTAACTGGCCTCTTACAGGCCTAATGTTACTTTACAACGGAGCAAAGCCGGGTAAATTAGCTTTTTTTATTAGATAAGGATTAGCTAGAAGAATAATAGCTAAAAGATGAAAAGAATTAGCTAAGAAAGCGTTTTCGTACCTAAATAGTACTTCATTTAGAAGGTCAATAGATGAATAAATAATGCAGTTTGATATTATAACTACGACACTGGAGATTCAATTGCGCATTGCTTCTTGTACTTGGTGTCTATGATCAAAGGGTGTATGATTTACGTGAATGCGTCTTTATCTATACAAAGACAAGACGAAGCCATTTACCATTCTATGTATGTAAAACATTACAAAGAAGCCTAGGTACCTAGGAATGGCTAGTGATATAGTCTCAATGAGATACAATCGAAAATTTTAAAATCTATAGGCAAGCTTCATACATCTCTGTGCCTAATGGTCGGGAAATAAGCACAAAGCATACGCTATATAGATATAGGAGTCCCTATTATAGGTATAGCAATGACATTAAAGACGTTCAGATTCAGATTCGGAAATAGGCATATACTGTACACAGTAGATTCAGGTTTCGTTTATGGCATAAAAAACCATGCAAATAGATTACTTTTGATTTACGTATGTAGATTGGCAAAGATATTTTCTACATTATTTTAGTTTTATTAGCCCAAAGGTTTGCAGGTAAACTATACAATACTAATTTTATAATTATTTTAACTTTTACAATTACACACACTACAAAAATATTTCTAATAGTAAAATTAATGACGTAAGACATTATGCAAAATGAAAAATAAATTTGAGTTTTTTTCGCAAACGGAAAATCCAAATTGACTAAAATGCTTTCCTGCCAACGTACTAATTTCGTAGGAGTGTCAAGCAAAACATTTTCTAGAGCAATTTCTAACGTTGTTTTGTAAGATGCTAAGTTGGCTTTTAGTTGTTAATTGCATCAATATTAGGGTGAAAATCTGGTATGATGAAAACCCTACTTACAATTTATTATAAAAATCTGGGGAATTCCACTGGAGTGACAGAAAACTTAACGTGACTCTTGTGGAAGGAAAGCACGAGCCTCAGAATTGGTTCGTTCGGCCACTGTTGATGGCTACATCGGCATTGTGATTGTGGGGCAACGTCAGGTTCTTAGGAAAAGACGAATGGATGTTTTATCGAGAAAATGTTCTATGTCCAAATCAATAACCCCAACCGACATCCCTTCATCATTACATACTAAATTCATCCAATAATCACTTGAATTTATTTCAGCTAATTTGTCAACCTTAAACCTAATGTTGGACGTCCACCCCCGTTTTTGTGTCATGGGTTTTGCCACAATAAATAGCTTCCGAAAAATAATGGAGAGGAAACAAACTATTACTGTCCCAAATAAGGAAGTGTGTGTACACACATAGAACAGAAGTTTTGCTTGAGTCTAATAAACTTGAAAAAATGTACTAAAATGAACGAAGTCAACAGGAAATACTTCAAACCATTTAATTTTCGACAGCCAAAGATAAAGTACTGCATATATATCGTGGGTGAAGAAGCATTTTAGCTGATAGCAAGTCCAACTAATCAACTTTTTACCCATGTAACTAAAAAATGTAACTGTTTTTAAACAGTAGAATACATGCGCCCGCATGCGCGTACTTTCAAAAACGGTAAAGGGGTACTTAGAATTTTTTAAAAATGTACCACACCTACATTTACACCTTTTAAAAATGTTTTCAACCAGTATTTAAATATTTTAAAAACAGGCAAATAAATATTTACATTTTTAAAGATAGTTAAAGTAGTATTTACACTTTTTGAAAGATAGTAAAGCTGATATTTACACTTTTTTGAAGATAGGTATTGTCTGCTAATAACTACTGTCTGCCCTTCTAGAGAGCATTAAAACTGCTGTTTACACTTCTTTTAAAATGTGTAAACATTTACCTAGTTTCAAAGAGGATTGTTGAGACTTGCTTCAAAATGACATTAAGAGGATCGCTGGACACATGTCACAAAATGCTTCTTTACCCACGATGTAATACATTTGTGACTGTGTCTATTTTTGTGTTTAATTCAATAATTTTCCTGTACAAATATTACATATAACAAATCGGTACATAACTTTAAAGTGCACTTGCTTCCTTCCTTGCGTGTAATCACACTCACACATTTGTTGACTTATCATCAGTTCTCTTCTATGAATTACACATTGCGATACTACAATGCGCAATGTGAGACTTATGTATGTACAACAAGGAAGGAAGGCTTTTCTTTTTTGTCCTAATTTTATCTCCGTCAGATACTGATTACGTTGACTCAAAAGAAACAACTACAACATTGTAATACCCATATAGTTCCAGACCCCAGGCCGATAAAATATTAATAAGAAATCAATTTCATAAGAGCTACCATGAAATTGTGGATCCAGTAGTAAATTATTCAAATGTAGAATGTGAACACTAACAGTAGTAGCTATTGTACAATTAAATCATTTATTGTGAGCCTCGGCTTCCGTAAATAAAATTCTTAGGCTTATTTACAATACAAAAAATATTTTTAATGTCTGCTGTTAAAACTTATTTAGTGCTGTTTTTGGTGCTATTGCTCACTAAAGTAGAAACTTCAGACGGACAAGGTAGGTGTCTCCATTCAAACTGTCTATTTCTTTAATAAAGCTATTACTAATATATGTGATATTTCTCAATAAGTGATTTAACTTACATTTAAATAGCGGATGCAAAAGATCAGAAAGACTTTCTAAAAATTCATAATTACTACCGAGAACTACATGGGTCTCCTCCCTTGCATATTTCTGACAAGGTAAATTATTGACAAAAAAAATAATTAAAACCCCAATTAACTTCCGCAGTTCCACGAGGAATCTTTTTAATTAATTTTTTCTTACTACTTATATAGCTAAATAGGGCTGCTGAAATATGTGCAAAGCGCTATGCCTTTAAACAAACTATCAGGGAGCACTTTTGCAATCCACCTGGAACTGGAACCGGAGAGAATTTGTACATGATTTGGGTTAGTGGTCCGCCCACACCAAACAACACCTTCGTAGTACAAGATTCCGTAAGGCTTTGGTACGATGAAATCAAAGACTATGACTATAGCGATCCTGGCAACGTGAAGCCAAATGTTATGATTGGTCACTTTACTCAAGTTATATGGAATGCAAGTACGGAGCTTGGACTCGGCATTTCAACGTATGGTATGCACACAGTTGTGGTAGGAAAGTACAAGCCTCCAGGAAACGTAATTCACTATGACCGGAAGAATCAGTACAAGTACTACCACGAAAATGTCCTCCCATTAGTATCCTCAGCATCATCGGCTGGCGAACCCTTAAGATTTATTATATTATTTTCTGTAATTAATATTTTAATTAAAATATATAGTTGTCACATAAAATGATACTACAATAATATCCTAATAATGAATAATTTCTTAGTAAAATAATTTCGATTCAATCGTGTACAAAAGTCAAACAATTTAGAGAAAGCATCGAATAAAGTCAAACTTTACAATGGGTTTTTAAAACCCGTTTTTCAATTTTACATTCCGTACAAACACCGAAGTCTTTTAAACTTATGCTCGATTTATTGAAATGTTATTTTTAAAACGGTTCAGCTTCTATATACGCAACAACTTTTTCTAAAACTGATTGTATTACTAATAAAAGCATGTAAAAAAAAAACGATTTTGGCACCGAAACTTTTTCCTACTTTTTTTTTGTTTTTTTATGGTTGGGCTATCCTTGGAGGACAGAGATGGCTTTGTTTTGTAAGCAAAGTTCGTCTTTCTCATAAACCCTTTTTCTGAAGCTTCTACATGAAAAATACTAACGATAAGCACAATGCTGTACATATTCAAACCCTAAAATGTGATAGGCAAATTAAGGAAATACAATTGCAAAGAAAAATGTTTTCTAGTGAAAAAAACTGACAGTGAATGATGGAATTAATAAAAGAATTATTATAGCCATATTTTATTCCGTCCACGTCATATCCCGTATTTATTCTCTACAATTATGTATTTATTTCATTAGAAGGGCTAGAACAATTTTCTGCATAATACATTTAACTATAATTTCGACATAATTCCATAATTGCACGCATACACAACTTTTGTCTACAATTTATATAAGCTCCAGCTAGCTTAACCGTTTAGAATTAATACGTAGAATAATTAAAATGTACGGTGGACTTTGATGTGGGATATTTCAAATAATTCCTTTGGCATGATATCCAATTTATTTAATGAAAAATAATAATAAAAAACGACTTTCTTCGTTCCTAATTTACGCTGATGGTACTTGGCAGTGACAGTGGGCAATTTCGGGTATTATTAAGGTTTCGTCGCTGTGAAAAGGGGCAAAACAACATATTACCCATTTTCAAAAGCAAATCACAAGAAGGGTCATAGTTATAACTCTATTAATTTTCTGGGACAGAAAAGTTATATCGCTTCCTTGTAATTATGTCGTCTAATTTTCATTTCAATTATTTTATACTAATCGTTCCGAGAATATAACCTGACATTTTGAGCTACAACGCAATTCCACAAAAATACCTCTCATATGTACTTCAGGTCTCAGTTTCAAAACGGTAAGGCGTCTTAGTTTTGTTCGAAGTTGGTTCAAAAGTAGAAAATGTTAACGAAAACCACACTTGCATTGTTGAATGCATCCTTTAGAATTATGTCCATACCCGGCAACCTCCCTTTTCAGTGGTTTCCAAATCCAAAAGGAAACTCTGCAGAGAAATTACGAGTCAAAACTAGTTTTTGGAAGCTACTTATGTACTACGTGGTCCTTTTATGGACAGTCTTAGAATCCTCTTATCTCCCCTACTGCTTCTTTACTGGGCTGTTTTGGACCCAGCCTTTCGACATGTCAACGACTCTAATTGACCTCCTCTACGTGATGCTAGTGAGTGGGTGCTGGATGCCCGTATTTCTGAGCTCATTTTTCCTTAAAGAAAATTTTGCACACTTTGTTAATCGGCTCCTAGTTTTGGATGAGTCCCTCACAACTGCTGCTCACAATCAGCCGCGGCCAAAAAACATCAAACAGAAGGACGGCTGCGAAAAATTCATGATAGTGTTCACTTCAGGTTTAGTTAATTTTCCGTTTCTCATGGGACTGATTTGTGTTGCTAAATTCAAAAGTCCAAGGTTCATGATTCACACGATTTTGGAAAATACCGAAGGTCACTGCCATTTCTTGATACGTGTTGGAAGATTAGCGTGGGAAATCTATATCCGATCTGCACTCCACTCCACGATGACACTTTACTTCTATATGTACCTTATGTACGTCAAGTGCACAGATTACTGGCTCAACTTTAGACACAACAGGTTATTAATTCAAGTATTTCAACTAAATTTTATAAAACACTATTAACCTTTTCAAAACCGTAATATACTTAGTTTTGAATGTTTTTGAAAAGGAGGTATTTCTAGTTTTGACCATTTTAAAACGGTAATTTCTACTTTTTTGATCTTTTGAAAGTATTATTTACTAGTTTTGACCGTTTTGAGAAAGTATTATTTACTAGTTTTGACCGTTTTGAAAAACCTTTATGTACTAGTTTTGACAGTTTTGAAAAAGTGTATCTTACTAGTTTAGACCGTTTTGAAAAAGCCTTTTTTTTTTACTAGTTTTGACCGTTTTGAATAGTAGTATTTACTAGTTTTGGCCTTGTTTCAAAGAGCGTCATTTAATAGTTTTGCCCGTTTTGAAAAGGTTAATTTATAGAATTTTAACGCTTTTGTTCAGCATTCATTCCTTGGCTTCCTAGTTTCGAATAGGTTAATTAGTTTGTGAATTGGGAAGAAAAGTATCTAAGAATGTGAAACTTTTTGAAAAGAAACATTGGCTCTCTTCCCGAAACCGAGTGGAAGCTCTCGTTTCAAGTTTACCGAAAACTTCAAATTCTGAACCAACATTTCAATGAGTGCTACCGGGCATCATTTACATTGGTTTGTAGCGCCATGGACGTCATCTTTCACTCCTTTGTGCTGTACACACTGATCATGTTCCATGACATCCTCGGAATTACAAGCTTACTGTTGTTTCTCGTAATGAATGGGATTTGGCTGCTGACGGAGTTTATCAGTTTCCCGTTGGCGGGCCAAGTGTACGGCCGCTCATTGGAGTACCTGAGGGAGTGTCAGTTGGAACAACTCCGTTGCCCACGGCTGCACAGGGCGGAGTTTAAAAGGACTTGGTGGGCAATAAGGCGGCCCATAGGGGTTGCCGTCTTGAATTTGTACCACATAAAAAGGTCCACGGCTCTTGTGGTGCTTTCTCTTGTTTTTAACGCTACCATGAATGCTATACTAATTCATTAAACAGTTTTAACCTTTAGTTTCGAAACGGTGATAATAATTATATCAACTTTACAGCCTTTTCAATTTGGTAAGTTCTAGTTTTGACCGTTTTGAAAACGTTGATTTCTAGTTTTGACCTTTTCGTAAATGTTGATTTCTAGTTTTGACATTTTTGAAAATGTTGATTTCTAGTTTTGACATTTTTGAAAATGTTGATTTCTA
>JAQFZC010007045.1:0-11696 GCA_034695205.1 Dicyrtoma fusca | reverse complement strand
GATAAGCCATCACACTCAAAGGGAACGATAGTCGAGATTTGGGATTCCGTGAAAATCAGGAGCGTGGAACAGACGTGAGCTTGAGCTACTACTAGAGCCCTCTCCCGTGTTTTAAATCCAAGCTTCGTGGCATCAAACGACATTCTTTTTCCAAAAAAAACAACCAATCACTGACCGTTAAAACCTAGATTTGTAAAATTTTAAAATTGTACGTTTTTTGGTACTTACTTTCCCACCTCGTCCAGCGCAAAGTACTCGAAAAGATTAGATTTTTCATCCGCCGTTAGGATTTTCTTGGGGAAAACGTAGAGACTCAAATCACTGAGGGTCATGAGCGGGAAACGGATTTCAAACAAAACGTCACCGAGAACATTTCGCAAGGCTTCTGGCGTCTGCTCCAAATTTTGCGTCCGACACTGGTGCTCAGCCCATCTGGTTAAAAAGTTTTAAAAAAATTAAAAATCGGAAACGGTTTTAAAGATTGTATTAAAACGTACAAAATTTAACGGTAATTGACACGAACTTGCACGTCCATTGGAAAATGACGTCTTCTTCCATAGGAATACTGTCGCTGGCCAAAACTGCTTTTAAATTTTGTTGAGAGAGGCTCAAGAATGCGGGGGTTTCCACGTAGTGCTTAAAATTCCTTTAAAATAGAAAAAATAAAGATGGGCAATTAAGCATTGTAGCTCTTTTTTTAAACTTTTGAATTATTTTGGTTTTGTAGTAAAGATTTCGACACTAACTCGTAGAATGGCTGACTGATATTTTTCAAAACAGTGTGCATTTTGGTCATTCCAAACTTGTTGGTGATGTGACAGAGACTGAGGATGTGATCGGGTGAGAGGTTGAGCTTTTCAAACGTTTCCTCCGTCACGTGCTCGGATGGAAGGAGCTGTTTAGAGTTAGTTTTAAAAGTTTGGCGAACATTCTTTTGATAAATTGTTTAGCTTTGTAATGGACATATTGGCCAATGAAAACTATTTAAATTCATACGTTTTATAGAAAAACATTTTTTTAAAACATTATTTACAATTAATTTTGCAGTTTTGAAAAATTAAAAATGATAGTTATTATGATTTTATAAGCAAAATGTTGATAAAAATAATTTGAAAAGAACATTTGAGCTCTAATTTTGATAAGCAAGGTTTTAAAATCTTTAACTTTGACAAAAATGTTTTTAGACGAACGTTAATTTGTAATTTTGATAAAAACCGCTTTTTTGATTATGTATAAGAAAAACATTTTTGAAAAACGGTAACATTTTATTTTGATAAAAAACCCTGTTTTAAAAACGTCAATTTTAGAAAAAGTATTTTTTAGAAACAGTAACACTTTATTTTGATAAAAACCCCTTTTCTGATAACGTTAATTTATGCAAAAACGCTTTTACAAATTTTAATCATTTGTTTTTATGAAAGCACGTTTTTGAATAACATTAACCTTTAATTTTGTCCATTTTTGAAAACGTATTGTTTTAGTAAACACGTGCTTAAAAATTTCATGTTTGAATAAAAATCGATAAAAATATCATTTTAATTGGACTTGAATATCTAAAATATAAGCGAAAATAGCCAACAGCAGAAAATATGAAACAATCTTCGGAATTTTGTTTTTAAATTCTTCTAGTCAATAAAAAACACTTACCCTAAGAAATATTTCGAAAGCCCCAGGCTCAAAGTCCGGCAAAGGTACGCCCTCCCCTTCCTTCAAAGCCGCCACTGCCTCATCCCATTGTTCCTCAAACAATTTTTGCAATTCCGCCGAAGAAACCACTAAAATCAGTCTTACAGCCTTCACGAGTGTCTTATTGGGACCCACAGCAAATGTGACGTCACGCCGCTCAGGATGACTTTCCAGGTACAAATGAAGCCTCTCGGAAAAACGGGGCTCCGTACTCACGTTCACTGTAGCAGTAGCAGTCGCAAAAGTTAATGCCATTATTTCCTTCAATTATTTTTAAATTTAATATGTTTTACAATTCCTTGTTTTCCACCACCCAATCCACACCAAAATTTTTCAAATTTTGAAGCAAATGCTTCAGAATTTTATAATTTCGTATAATTTCCAAGTGTGGTTACTCTGTTACAACGATTATAAACTGTAAAATTATGAGCTACTTGCGTTCTGTTGGTTGGCTGGAGGGCCTGCTAACCAGTAGGCACACTGGAACTGTACTGGTAAAGTTTAAGACTGGATTTCACACGCATGTATGTACTACAATGTATCGCTCTATTAGCGCTATAGTATGTGATTAGCACTATAGTGACTAGCAAGCAGGGCATTGAAACATTGGAACATTGCGGTGTCGCATATTATATGGTCGATAAATTACTGATTTAATGATTTGCCCTGCCGTAGAGTTGGCATGCTTATCTCCACAAATATTTCTTGAGGGTCAACCAAATACAAAATATAAAAAACAAAAAGTTTATACAAAAATCACACCCACATTTTACCCACATACATGAGCATAGCGTGATAAATGGTTGTAGTACAAATACGAGCAGTAAATAAATAGCGCAATCCCTTGTCGCTTACAAAAGCCCAGATAGCAACCTTTGCATTTTCAAGAGAACAAAGTAACAAAGAGCCTTACCATGAAAATTATATAGTAGGTGGTGTCATGTAATAACTTGTGTATTTCTCAAATACGGAAATTATCTGGAATATTGACCTATAAAATTCAATTTTATGTCCACTGATAGCTGGGGAAAGTACCATTTACCTCTGGGTACGTGTCACGAACCTTTTCCAGCTGGCATTTGAGTTGCTACAAAATAAAATCATTGTAATACAAAGGCTATTCTGCCATTGCTGCTATTCCAGGGTTGGAGCTGGAGGACGGCCGTGTAGGAGCTAATGACGATAACATACTTTCGATTTTTACTTTATTTTCTGAATAACGCCTTTTGCATTTCATTTTGCGGTGTGTTGTACGAACTGCAAATAAATGAATCCGCGTTGCAGACTTTAACCTTTTCGAAGCGGTATTTTTAGTTTTACATCTTTTTGAAAGTTTAAAATTTCTTGTTTTGCAAAGTTTTGAAACTGTTAATTCTAATTTTGACTTTTTTGAAAGTCTTAGTTGCTGGTTTTGAGTGCTTTTGAAAATGTTAATTTCTTTTGTTTTATATGCGCATCTTTTTGATAGTGCTAATTCCTTGTTTTACATCTTTTTGAAAGTGCTAATTCCTTGTTTTGACCTTTCTGAAAGTGTTAATTTCTAATTTTGACGTTTTTTAAAGTCTTTGTTGCTTGTTTTGAGGGCTTTTGAACATGTTATTTCTAGTTTTGACCATTTTGAAACGTTTCTAGGAAAAAAGTACTTTTGTAAAGCATTGTTTCCATGGTTTCCTAGTCGCGAATAGGTTAAAACAACATTTCGTGACTCAACATGCAAAATGTCACTGGTTTCCGAGTCCGTTTAATTTACTGTGGCTGAACGGAAATTTTATTTTTATTTCAGGCCATTTTTCATCTTTTGTGACGATGTGTTTCTGCTACGTGCTCTGATTGAACTACATATGTATATAAGTGTACCAAAAGTTTTTTATACTAATAAATCTGTGACACAATCTATGTGCTGGCGCAACTGCCCACACTGGAAGGTTACGTACATACGTAGATACTTTCGTACCTTCTGATTAACAACTTGCTTTAGAAGTACCTTTGTGTATATAAATGTATGTTTCCTTACATAGCTATTACTGCGTGTGTATAAATTGCATGGGTAAAAGTCGGGTGTGGACTCTACCTTCAAATTGGGCTTACAAGGACAATGTATGTATAGCATACCTCCTCATGGTTATAATTTTTAAACTTTAAAATCGTTGTAAATAGTAATTACTACTGCTTACATACTTGCAAGTAGATAATTTCCACTTTGTATCACTTCGAGGGCCGCTGCTACACTTATATTTATGCTTACTGTTATGTATTTACGACTGATATTTTTGGTAGCAAAGTGCAATGCATATCCCCATATGCTTACAATACAAAATGTAATTCGAGAAAAGAACCGCACTAAGTTTAATAATTTTTGCACAATAAATAAACATTATTGTTATTAAACAATACGTAGGTGTTTGTGGAAGGTGCTGTCTCCTTGATTATACTATGTAGGTTTCTGTTTTGGTTACATTTTTGGGGAAATCACACAAAATGTAGTTTCGATTAACAAGATTTTCGTTTGAAGCTTAATTACGTTAATTGTCGCAAGAGTGGAATCAAAACGTGTCCGAAATGTATGTAAATAGCAAATTAGTACTACAAAGCACGTGCAACTCTGATTTGCAGCAAAATCTTTTGGATTTCCGCGTGTTCACATTTAGGACCAGAGGTGATCACATTTAGGGCCCATTTGTAATTTCGTAATTTCTGTGACTTCCTTCATTTAACACGGTAACATTTATACAGTTATAGACAACTGCTTTTAGCAAGTTTTGTGACCAATAACAAATGTCTGGGAAGCATTTTGGTATGTACCACAGCTGAACGCTTCTATGGTAAAAAATAGCGCGTGCTGAAGTTCGACAAAAATAAAAGTGATCACATTTAGGACGGTTAGTACTATGACAAAGTGAAGATCCTTGGAAATATTTTGTGTTTCTAATGCAAGAAAGCAGAGAAAAGTCAACATAAGAAATGAAATCGTATAATTGTAGTATGGACTAGGAAGGTAGTTCTAGCGCACTCATTTTGTCTAACGCTTGAATCAATTTATATTTACCTGCAAAAACAGTATGTATATCCCATATGCATAGTTTGCGAGGGCAACTACATAATCGGTTCTCAACATAAGTCAATAACTCAACAAATAATGGGAAACGACGTCAGACACTTTTTCTGGGGCGGAAGATTTCACTTCATTACTTTCCGTAAAACAAAAGACTAACTCTACCGAATTAGTAAGTCCGTAGTAAGTAGGCCGAGCATAGGACGATAGCATTATTTTCAAAATTAATTAATGCTGGGTTAGGCTCTTCTGCTAATAATTGTTTGCTAAATAATTGCGACAGAGCTCGTAGTATTCTTCATTGGTGTACAATTATTGTGGCACCAAATTTTCAGCATTTAAGTTTAGCGGATTCGCAAAGTAACAATTATTTCAATCTTTCAACTGTCAAATTAGGCTTTTAAAATACAAGAAAAACATCTATGTTGACATATGATTATGCAGCATTACCAAAGTAAACTTTTTACTGTCCCAAGAACTACATTTTCTTTTTCTAATTATGCTAAATCACTGCGTAATCTTCTAATTAAAAACACTTAAGCTTTTATCAATTTCGAACTGAGCCTTTACAGTATGAAGTTCCTGAGTGAAGACTTAAGTTACAGTCTATATAAACCATTGAATCGTCGTTTTTGGGTTTCGTAGGAACCGGTTAGTGCGAGTGTCAACTAAAATTTAAAGTTGCTGAAAGCCCGGAGTTGTGACAACCTGACAACATCATAAAACAAAGAACGGATTATTTATTTCGCGCATTGTTCATTCCATTTTAAAAGCAAAAAATTAAAATGGACAACATGATGGCATTCAAAATTCTGTCAAACGCTGGTGTTTTATTATTCGACTTTGACCCAATAACATACCGAGCAAGTAGGTTGTCAACGAAGTGGAAAATGTACTTACAAAAGTTCTATTTTTTGTTAGTTCTGCTATATTTTGCCAACGATGTTCGGGTAATGGTTCGAATCCTCCAGACACCCACGCCTGATATTAACTTTGACCATTTGTCTGTCCTATTCATATTTATGATAGTATGCATCAACGTTATTGTACAAGAAATAGCCGGACTAAGATTTTCCACTGAGTGGTATATCGTTTGGAATGAACTTCACAGCAACCCTGAACATTGCAACAGAAAAATAAACTGGAAAAGTATTAAATCAAAGCAGCAATTGTTATTATACTTTCTACCAGTATTAATGTTTTTCGGAGCCCTCTTTGCCAGCGCAATACTTGTAAGCAGTCCCCATAGACCGCAGCTCTTTTTTCAACTTTTACCGCAAAGGTACAAAACGACAGTTAACTATTTAATTTTAGGCGTTTTCGAATGTCTGCTTACATTCTATTGGATCGGAAAAATTTATATTGCTATGTATTTTCATTTGAAATTCCTGGAAAGCTCTTTTACAGCACTGCGTTTGGTTTCCCAGAGACTAGTGGAACTGAACAATAAATATACGCTAACTGTGTTAAAAGAAATGGCTTCGTTTGTCAAACGGGAGACGCTTCAGATCAGCTTATTTAATAAATGCAGCTCCGTATCAGTGTTTGCTTTGAAAGTAGGCTACCTCTCAGTGTCTATTTGCGGCTTCTTTATTGGAATCCAATTCATGGAAGAAATTCCATTTGCAGCCATTTTTAATGGCTTCGTTGGAATTTCAGCTGTTCTGATTTACTGCGTCAGTTACGAGATGGCCTTCAAGATTCCGGAGGAAATTAGTCAGCTCAAATTACTCATTTTTGGCAAATTTGGAGATCTTGAGACGTACTGGTCTAAGCGAATCCGGGAGCCTCCGCAGGAATCTGTGAATGGTGAGCTACGAGGAAGGAAAGTCTTTTTTAAACGCAATCTGGAATTTCTTTATGTTTCAAAAGTGCTGCGCTGTATTCCGTGCAAAGGAATTCAAGTCGGTGGATTTAATTTCATGGAGAAAGCTTCCTCTATGTTCTTTATTGAATACGTCGTGTCTAAAGTTGCTAGCATGCTGATTGCCTTTAAATAAGTTTAAATTAGACGTTTGGCAGGTGGAAATGCTGGCTTAAGGGGTTATATGAGTTATCAGTAGTATATGTCAAAGCAAACCATGCGATTTATATTTCTAAATGTGCTCAAATTGTACTTCTGTTGTTATTAAATGCACTTTATGTGATGAGTAATCATTCTTGATTTTACCTGGATGTCAATTTAAATGTATACAAATAACATTAACCTACATTCTTAGTTACTTATGGAATACGAACCTAATAAACATGATGCATTAAAGAATGTTTCTGAAGCTGCAAAATCTACTGTTTTGATATTATAGAGATGCCTCATTTTTCTTCTTCAAGGAACACTCTAACATAATTGCTAGTATACGTAGTTATTTCGTGCTTAACACATTTAATAATTACAATACCCTTTCATCAGCGGATTTTTAGCACTAAGAGCACACACTATCATAAAATGGTTACGTTTAAAAACAAATTAAAAGTTAGCTTTCGTTTGCTTTGTCCGCTCCATTACCCTTCGAAGGATTTTCACTACATCAAAGTAATTATTTCCTTTGATGATTTGGATTCAGTTTAATGATGGCTATGCAGTATCTTTACAGTTATGACCGACGTTTTCCGAAAGTAATTGACAGATTGGATAGTCTTCCAAATGTCTCCAAAGAGAATCATCATTATTTTAATTCACGGAAATAATTAAGGCACTCATTATGCTAATGTTCTAGGCTACAATTAAAAATACACTTGACTTCTGGATAACACTGTTTTCGCTAAACAAACGATAGTAGAGCAAAGCAGAGTCAACGTAATTTTGTCAAAATTAAAGCTCATAATTGTGATATGCCCTAGACAGGTACTTAAATCGCACTCGTTTTGTCAAATTAATTGCGAAACTGCCAACTCTTTGTTAATTATTCAGTTAAAGTGGATAAAACGACATTCGGTTTTTATATTTTGTTGAATAGAAGCCCAACTAGCTGCTTGCTCCGCCACCGACAGCGAACCTTAAAGTCGTTTTCTTCTGCATTAAAAGAAAAGTATTTGTTCGTACCAAAATCCAGAGCCAGGTTTTGAGTATCTTGCCCCTATAAATATATTTTTATACAGATGTAAGTCAAAATCATAGAGCCCCATACGAATGGGTGGGATTTAATTACATTATTGATATAAACAGATGGCTGCACTTTTACTTTGTAGTCACAGTCTGACTCAAGTGGGCCGAGGAAGCCAAGTCCAACCAATTTGAATTTTAGAGTTGAACGGAAACTATAACAATAAAAATAAAAGTATTCTTACCACAAGCAAAAAAAAATAAATATTGTACTGAAAATGTAATACTGAAAAATTTTAAATCTCCAACACTTACAGATTCTTTTCCTGTAAAGTACCATCGCAGACAAAAGGGATAAAACTAATCACCTGAAGATCCTTAAACATTCGTAATTTAGAAATATGACTAAGACTATTGATGGCCTTTGAAACAGGAATGCTTGGACCTACTTTAAATCCTAAGGCTTGCGCCTGCTTGTGCTCATTTTCAGAAACACAACTATATCCGAGTTCTTCGAAGGGTTTGCCGCCGTGTTAAATGAAATTTTTCTCTTGGCTCGAACTGTGCAAAGTCTTAATTAAGGGTTTTGAGAATTTTAGAATTTGGTTGGAATGAAATTGTTTCCGCATTTGGAGGAGCCGTCGTGAGGTCGTAAGGAACTTTCAAGGAAACGCTTATTTACGTCCTGTATATACGTTTCAGAGGCGGAAGCTTGCACTGCATTACTTTATATAATTACGTAAAACAAACGACCAATTCAACCGAGTTAGAGCCGAATAACAAAATTAATTAATGCTGGGTTAGGCTATTCTGCTATTGCTCGTTAATTAAGCTTGGCGACAGGTCCTGTGGTTTTCGTCGTTAGTATACACTTATTCTGGCACGAAATTTTCAGCATTTAAATTCAATTGATTCATTATAGTAATGCTTAAAGGCGACAATTACTAATAATTATTTGGAATTCGGAGTACGGCTGTCTTGGCTAAGCCAATGGTTGTAGACCGAAACGAAGAAACCAAATAATACACGCTCTAATTTTCCGAATCAGAACCAGAATTGCTATAGGATTTGGTAAATGCTTTACAATCGCAAATAAACAATTATGTCGATATCACTATTGTCCAACTACCTAGGCTAATAAAATACCAGGAACCACATTTATATCGACATTTAATTATGCGGCATTACCAAAGTAAACTTTTGACAGTCGCAATAACTACATTGCCGTTTTCTTATTGAGCTAAATCAATGAGGAATCTTCTAATTCAATACACTTAAGGTACTATCGTTTTAGAACCGAACCTTTTAGTTATGAAGTACTTGTGTGAAGACTTCAGTTACAATCCATTTAAACCATTGAACTATCATTTTTTTGACTGAGTAGGAACCTGTTAGTGCGAGTGTCAACTAAAATTCAAAGCTGCTGAACGCCGTGAGGTTTGAAAAAATTATTAAAAACTAAGGGTAATTAACTTTTTTAGCGCATTGTTCATTTCATTTTAAAAGCAAAACATCACAATGGACAACATGATGGCATTCAAAATTCTGTCGAACGCTGGTGGTTTATTATTTGACTTTGACCCAACAACATACCGAGCAAGCAGGTTGTCAACGAGGTGGAAAATCTACTTACAAAAGTTCTATTTCTTGTTAGTTTTGCTATATTTTGCCAACGATGTTCGAGTAATGGTTCGAATTCTACAGCCCCCCACGCCTGATATTAACTTTGACCATTTGTCTGTCCTATTCATATTTATGATAGTATGCATCAACGTTATTGTACTAGAAATAGCCGGACTAAGGTTTTCAACTGAGTGGTGTAGCGTTTGGAATGAACTTCACAGCAACCCTGAACATTGCAACAGAAAAATAAACTGGAAAAGTATAAAATCAAAGCAGGAATTGTTATTATACTTTCTACCAGTATCAATGTTTTTCGCCCTGTTTGCCAGTGCAATACTTGTAAGCGGTCCAGATAGACCGCAGCTTTTTTTCCAACTTTTACCGCAAACGTATAAAACGACAGTTAACTATTTAATTTTAGGCGTTTTCGAATGTCTGCTAACATTCTATTGGGCCGAAAAAATTTAAATCGCTATGTATTTTCATCTGAAATTCCTGGAAAGCTCCTTTACAGCACTGCGTTTGGTTTCCCAGAGGCTAGTGGTACTGAACAATAAATATACGCTAACTCTGTTACAAGAAATGGCTTCGTTTGTCAAACGGGAGACGCTTCAGATCAGCCTATTTAATAAATGCAGCTCCGTATCAATGTTTGCTTTGAAAGTAGGTTACCTCTCACAGTCTATTTGCGGCTTCTTTATTGCAATCCACTTCATGGAAGAAATTCCATTTGCAGCCATTTTTAATGGCTTCGTTGGAATTTCAGCTGTTCTGATTTACTGCGTCAGTTACGAGATGGCCTTCAAGATTCCGGAGGAAATTAGTCAGCTTAAATTACTCATTTCCGGAAAATGTGGAGTTCTGAAGACAATCCGATCTGAAGGAGCCCGTGAGCCTTCGCTGGAATCTGTGAATAGGAAAGTCTCTTTCAAACGCAATCTGGAATTTCTGTATGTTTCAAAACTGCTGCGCTGTATTCCGTGCAAAGGAATTCAAGTCGGTGGCTTTAATTTCATGGAGAAAGCTTCCTCTATGATCTTTATTGAATTCGTCGTGTCTAAAGTTGCGAGCATGCTGATTGCCTTTAAATAAGTTTGGGCGTTTGGCAGATAAAAATGCTGCCTTAAGGTGTTATATCAGTAGTAATATTTGATTTGTTAGAGAGCAATGATGCCTATATTTCGTAAATTGGAAATATTTCTGGGAAGAAAAATGTCAGAGCAAACCTTACTCCCTATATTTCTAAATTTGCTTAAATTGTACGTCTGTTGTTATTAAGTGCACTTTATATTATGATTGAGTATTCTTGATTTTACCTGGATGTCAATTTAAATGTACATATATTAATAATATTTAATCACATTTTAAGTTGCTTATGCAATACGGATCTAATAAATACAATGCATTAAAGCATGTTTCTGTAGCTGCAAAATCTACTGTTTTGATTTAATAGAGATGCCTCATTGTTCTTCTTCAAGGAACATTCTAACATAATTGCTGCTATACGTAGTTATTTTGTATTTAAAAAATGTAGTAATTACACTATCCTGTCATCAGCTGATTTTCAGCACTAAAAGCACGCACTATAATCTATAATAAAAGGTTTACTTTTATAAACAAATTAAAAGTTAGCTTTCGTTTGCTTTGTTGGCTCTGTTACCCTTTGAAAGATTTTCCTTAAGTTAAAGTAATTATTTTTGTTGATGATTTTGATTCGGTTTAGAGGGTTAGGCAGTATCTTTACAGCTATGACCGACTTTTTCCGGAATTAATTGACAGATTATATAGTCTTCTAAATGGCTCGAAAATTAATCCTCATTAGTTTAATTCACGGAAATAATTAAGGCACTCATTATGCTAATGTTTTAAGGCTACAATGTAAAATACAATTGACTTCTGGATAAAACTGTTTCCACTAAACCAAAGATACTAGAGCAAACCAAAGTCAACATATTTTTTTCGAAATTAATTCCTATAAATGTAGTATGGACTAGGACTAGGAAGGTAATTCAATTTCACTCATTTTGTCAAATGATTGAATCAATTTATAATTACCTGTAAAAGCTTAAGGTAACCAATACAGTCAATCCTATATAGTTGGCAAGGGCGACGGTATGGTTCACAACTAAGTCAATACGAAATTTGCCAGAACCATTTCAATAAAGTTATACTTTTGATGGAAATTGCTTCTGCTTTTGGGGCATACCTACATACGTCGTGAGATGCTTTTAGGAACACGAATATTTACGTCAGGTACTTTTCTGGGGCAGAAGTTTATGTACACTTCCTTATGCT
>JAQFZC010007044.1:0-11697 GCA_034695205.1 Dicyrtoma fusca | reverse complement strand
CAACTAAATTCAGAGTAGTAAAACGGCTAGTTTGAATAATACGCGGGTCTCTATTAATGCGCGGGTCTCTAATTGTACGCAGGGGGTAGGAGTAAGGGAATGAAATAGTGCGCGGGGGTACTATTAGATAATTTACGGTATATAAATTCGTTTCCTTAAGAGTCGAAACGTTGTAAAGCCACAAGTGCTTCTTAGACCTTGATTTCCCTTGCAAGTTTAACCATGGATAACTTTAACTATTGTTAAGTTATCCAGGATTAGCTTGTGAAAACCGCACTAACCATGGGCAAAAACGATAGTTATGGGGGTTTCAAATCCTAATCGTTGTGCATTGATAACTTAAATGTAGGTAAAGTTTGTCATGGATAAACCTGCAAGTGAAATCAAGGTCTTTTAGTCGTAAAACCTTTGAAGCAACTCTTTCGAAAGGTATATAGAATATTTATTTTTGCAATTTTAAAAGGTGCAAATTGTTCTATTTACATGTTTATGATAAGGCGCAAAATATTTTTTCCCCTGGTTTTGAAAAGGTGCAAAATGTGCATTTTACGTGTTTTTGAAAAGGTGCAAAATGTACTGTTTGCATGTTTTGAAAATGTGCTAAATGTTCTATTTAGACGGTTTTAAAAATGTGCAGAGTGTTCTGTTTGAATATTTTTCAAAATGTGTAAATGTTATATTTGCATGTTTCTGAAAAGGTACAAAAAGTCCTATCTACGTTTTGAAAAAGCTCCAAAATCCCCCAATCACACACTTTTGAAGAAGGCCAAAATGCCCATTTTCTCTTTTTTAAAGGTGCAAATCCAACTATTTACACCTTTTTAATAGGTTCCAAAGCATATCATACTAATAAGCTGTTGAAAATGCGCAGTGTGGTTTGTTGTTCTGCCTGAAAACGTTCTAAATCCACGATTTGCATTATTTTACTCAATCATTGCTGTTTACCATGTTTTTTCATTTGCAAGGTGCAAAATGACCAGTTTACAAAAGCAAGGTTTCGAAAATTATAAACTATTAATACATCTTTTGTAAAAGTTGTAAAATCTGCTGTTTACAATTTATTTTGGTCTAGAAAACGAGTATTTATTATTGTACTGTAAGTTCTGGGGCTAATACGCAAAACTAGTGTTAAAAATACCCACTTAACCTGTTTACATCCATTGAACCTGGCAATTCTACGGATGTAGATAAGTCATCTGTGTCTCTTCCAAGTGCCAAATAAATAATAATGTTATAAAGTGAAGTCGTATTTACATCGTAAATTATGCCCGATTTTAACCCAAAAAATACGTTTTCAATCGTTTTTTAAAGTGATTTGTGTACAGCGTACAATGAACGAAACTGATTGTGAAAAATTTTGCTGCCTTCTCGTTTGCTGCCCTTGTCATGTAAACGTCGCAGTCAAAGTCAAAGTTGAGGCTAAAGTCAAGGAGTTCGAATGCAGTGCAGTAAAGTGAGCCGAACGACCGACCAACCAACCGGCAGCCCAAAGAACTTGGGTGGTAAAAGTGATGATTAATGATTGAGATTTGGAAATTTCTGTCCTCGCATCGTTCAAGTTGAAATTCATACGTGTGAATTTTTTCTAAATTTTTTCTATTTTTTTCTATTTTTTTTCTATTTTTACAGCAGTACGTGCCCACCAAGAAGCAGACCCCATGTTAAAATGTATAAATTCGGGCATAAATCTATCCTCACCGCAAACCTTGCAACACTTATGAGCGGGTGTCAAAAGCAATCATCTAGTCAAGCCCACCCACGTGATCTATGTACCGTAAATTGTCTAATAGTACGCCCGCGCATTATTCCATTTAGTCCCTCGGACCCCACGTACAATTAGAGACCCACGGATTAATAGAGACCCGCGTATTATTCAAACTAACCGTTTTACTACTCTGAATTTAGTTGGAATAAACAGGCTAAAAACAAGAATTTTGACGCTTTTAAGCGACTTAAAAGTATGTGTCATTTAATTGAAGCTATTCAGTGGCTAAAAAGTTAGGTTTCCACTAATTTCTGTACACTTAAACACTGAAAATACTTTCGGTGACCCGCGTATATACTGTTAGAGACCCGCGTACAATTAGAGACCCGCGTAGTAAAAGAGGATTTGCGGTACCTACGTATTTTAGAGAGTTTCTTTCATTGCCGTAAATTAAAATTTTCCAGCTTAGCTTTAGTCTGAGATGATGAAAGATGCACGGGTCCAATTTGTAAGTTGGTTGGTTTGTAAAACATTTTCTCGTTTTGGCTGCTTTTGTAAAATGAAATTGACGGCGGTTTTACACTTGGGGAGCCCCCTGCTAATTTTGTTTTTGTAATTTTCCTTCTTTCTCCTTTTGCCTTTGGCTTCATTCTCTTTTGCCGGGGCAGGATTTCAGGAAAACTTCCACGAATTTACAAATTTAGAATGCAATGGAAAGAAAAGCCAAATCCAAAATTCAAATGCACACAACCAAAGACAGCCCAAGCCACAGTCGTCAAAGCCAAAGCCAAAGTCAAAGCCAAGACTTGCCTACCAATGTGCCAACTATACTGACACGCGTCAAATGAAATCCCTTTGCTTATTCTCGCGTGTGTCTCTGTGTACAGGAAAGCCATGGCCATGGGTTCGTTCATAAATTAAGTTGCCAAAAAACAATTAGTCGGAAATCGGTAGTGCTAAACTATTGTAAATCTGCATACCCGGATTTTTGAAATGCTAAAACACAATTTTTGGACAACTTCCAAGTGTGGCAGTGCATTGATAGCAGTGGCATTACTTAAGGGCTATGCACAAAAAACTTAACCTTTTCGAAACGGTAACATGCGTAGTTTTGAATGTTTTTGAAAATGGTAATTTCTAGCTTCCACCATTTTAAAAGTGTTGCTTACTAGTTTTGACTGTTTTGGAAAAGTGTTATTGACTAGTTTTGACCGTTTTGAAAAAGTGTTATTTACTAGTTTTGACTTTTTGGAAAAGTATATTTATAGAATTAAACTCTTTTGTAAAGTATTCTTTCCATGGTTCCCCAGTTCCTAATAGGTTAATAGCAAATAGCTTAAATGAAATGTAAAATGAAAGCGTAATTTATGCACAGATTCTAACTTTGCCCTTTTGCATGCTTTGCAGGAATCCTTTGTGGTTCTGTTGTCGATTATGCTATTAAATGGAAGTGAGATATTTAGATATTCACTCAATACGTGTCAAGACCAAACGAATGCACAGCACTACTTTTTTTACATTTCTTATTCCTTTTCAACACCAAAACTAAAGGTGGGAACATATCGTAGTAGTTGTGGGTAAAAAAGCAGTGCGGTGTGAAGTAAGTCATAAGATGTTTGTAGAACTTTGTGGAGAACTGCAGCTCTGTGTTTATGAAAAGCGTAAATAACTCTTTCAGGCATCTTTTAAATAGTCTAAATGTCAGTTTTACTATATTGTTGAAAAGGACAAATGCCACTTCTACCATTGCTGAATAGCGTAAATAGAGAATTGACTATGTTGAAACGGTTAAAAATAGCAAAGACAAATTTAAAAAGTGCAAATGGCAATTGTTGACTATTTTTAAGAGTGAAAATTGCCCTTTTCCTGTTTTTTATAGTGTAATATAACAAGTGTCACTACTTTTGAAAGAGAACAAATAATTTTGGCATGTATAAAATGTATAAAACCCACGTTTGCGTTTTTTAAAAGTGTAATTACAAGTTTTACTACATTTGAAAAGGTCCAAATACTAGTTTAACAACTTTTGAAAAGTACAAATGGCAGTTTTACCATTTTCAAAAGAGTGTAAAACATATTTTTGACACATATCAAAAACGTAAAAACCGGTTTTTCTACTTTTAAAAAGTAGAAAGAGTAGTTTAATCGTTTTCGAAAAAATTTAAAATGTAGTTTTGACTCATTTCAGAACTGTAAAATCCAGTTTTACTGCTCTTGAAAAGTGCCAACATCAGTTATGTTAATTTAAAAAAATACAATTACCGGTTTTACAGCTTTTAAAAAAAAATTTAAAAGCGGGTTTTACACCTTTTATGAACAACTTTAACCGGCTTCTTGTGTTAAAGGGAGTCAAAATGGCACTATTGGATCTTTACAACTGCTTCATAATGCCTCTTGATCTTCACCTATAAAGGGTAGTTATCTCAATTTGCACTTTTTCGGTAGCAATGTGCATTTAAGACGTTTAACACATAAGTATGTACAAAAGCTACGAGTAGAGCTAAAACCCAGGATTATTCTTACTACTGGGATTATATAAATAGTGTGTCAAGGTAGCATAATGAAATAAAAGCTTTCAATTTCAATTTTCAATGCAGCTGCTACAACCAGACCTCGAGCTGATGCCTACTTATAATTAGAGATGCTTATGAAAGCAGAGATTTAGAAACGTGCAGATCACCATTGTGAGCACCTTAGAACTTTAGCTTTGGTTCGGTGTGTTCGTAGGAACACACCGGAGCGAAGCTCCCTGGAAAAAATGGAAATGTGTGGTTTGAGTTTATTTTGAAACTTTAAGGACGGAGTGTGTGTCTGGAGTGTGTTGAATCTAAATGAGTTTTCAATTCGCATTTCTTTAACTCTCTTTCATGGCATGGAAGTGCAGTGTGGCAGTCGCATTCACTTTCCAAAACCACCATCAAAGCATGGCAACCCACAGCGGCGGTTCTTGGCATAGTTTAAAGTGTGGGCAAAGAAAAACGAGAAAAGATTTTTAAGATTTGTCTAAATCAAAACTTTAAAAAAGGGTCCGGAAAATTAACAACTCTATTTTTAAAAACGTCCTTTAAAAATTAAAGGTTACTTTTGAAAAAATAATGCCTGTTTTAAAAAAATTGTTTAAAAACATTTGCCGATTGAAAAATAGTTTTTTAAAAAAATTGAAAAATTTTACAAACGATTTCTAAAAAAGTGACATTTGTCATTTAAAATAAAGGTTTTTTTAAGAAAGTGGGGATTATTTTCTCTCTCTTTCAGTTTTAAACATTTGTTTACTAACAACGTATGCTTAGAAGCCATTATTTCTCACAAAAAACGACTTTTTTAAACGACTGCCATTTAGTTTTAAAATTATTATTTTATAAATGCGTCCGTTTTAAAAAGACTATTATGGAACTAGGAAATATTTAAACGAACACTTTTAAAAAGGTTGCCATTAAAAGTAAGGAGCTTTCAGAAAAAAACGAAAATTATTGTACAAACTTTAAAAAAAAACTGTAGTTCTATAAAATAAGTCGTTCAACAACACCAACGGTTTCAAATACGTTTTTAGAAAACTCTTGTTGTTAAAAAACTTGTCATAATTGTTTAAACACACCTTGACAAATTGAAGTTTCAAGCACAGCGCTTTAAATGCCTAGTTTATTTTGAAAGAGTTTTTCTAAAGTTTGTCATTTAATTTTGAAAAAAATTTTCTAAAATTTGTCATATCATTTTGAAAAATCTTTTATAAAGTGTGTGATTTAACTTTGAAACATCTCTTCTAAAGTTTTTCGTTATGAAAATCCTTTCTGAAGTTTCTCATTAAATTTTGTAAATCTTTAATAAGTTTATCAAATATTTTAAAAAATACTTTCCAAAGTTTATCATTTTTATAAATCTTTTCCAAAGTTTATCAAATATTTTGAAAAATCTTTTTAAAAGTTTGTCATTTTAAAAAATATATTTCAAAGTTTGTCATTTTGAAAAATCTTTTCCAAAGTTTAGAATTTTGAAAAGTCTCTCCTTCGGTTTACTATTTTGAAGTGTTTTCTACCAAAAGTAAATTGTCAAACACGGATTATTTCTAACCGTCCCGAACCGGAAATTCTCAGCTGGGGTCGCTACTGGCAGTGAGCACTTGTTTCCATTTCATTTCTTTGCACGTCCTGCCACTATACTACGATTACTACATGAACCAGTGCAGCCTTCTACCATCCGATCCCGTGGAAGTAGATCTACGGGCGAGATGATTGATACGTGAAAAAACTTACAAATCAAATCCACAACTCCTCGTCATCCCTCCTTCATGGCTCATGTAGCACTCGACTCATAGCTCACCACCACCAAGGCTCCTCAACGCACCGCACCGTCTTCCAATCAACCATCAGCCCCCAAAAATGAAATAAAAAATCTTGACATTTCCTTTCAATTCAATAAGCACCATGCAAACACTCGTCTCAAGAAAGCCACACAAAATTTGAAAGGCATAGTGTTGTACATACATAGCCTACCAAGCCTACGGTAGTTGCCATATAATTACAACAAGTGCTTGCCAATTTCTGCCAAAATGATTTTCTTGAAAAAATTTTGCCCTAAGTGTTTTATTCCTGGCTGGAAGACACGTGTCAAGGAGAAAGCTAATTTTTCATTATCCAATTAGCATTTGATTAATAATGCGATTGTACTGTGTTTGTACTCAATGCAGAATTTTGTATAAGAATTGTCAACTATTTTGCTCATCTGTGAGCTTAAAACAGGCATGGCCTTAAATGCACGCCTTGTATTTTGTGCAAAACATGAAAATTGTATACTTTAAAAGGTGTAAAACAAGAGAGATGAGCTTTGAAAAAAGTTAAAGTTTGTTATTTGCCCTCCCAAAGTGAGTAAATAATGTTGTTTGACCTTTTAAAAACTGCAAAACATGATGGCCGTATACCATAGAAGGCGTAAAACGTGATATGTACGGTAAAGTGTAAAGTATGAAATTAACCTTTTTTAAATAGATAAACAATGCCGTCTGACGTTTACAAAACTGCAAAACCTAATAAATGCATACTCTCGAAGTGTTAAACGTGATATCTACACATTTAAAAAAGTGCAAAGTATGAAACTAACCATTTTTTAATGGGTAAATAATGTTGTTGAACGTTTTAAGAACTGCAAACCATGCTACACGTATTAAAGACGGTTTAAAACATGATATCAACACATTACAAAAGGTGCAAAGTATGATATTAACTTTTACAAAAGTGTAAACAATGATTTTCGTGGTTTTCAAAACTGCAATACATGATATCTACATATTTTAAAAAGTACAAAATACTAAATTAGCCTTTGTAAAAGGTGTAAATAATGATTCTTGACGTTTTCAAAACTGCAAAATATGATAGTTGTATATTATAAAATGTGCAAAACATGATAACTGTATATTTTAAAAAGTGCAAAACACGATAGTAGCCGTTTAAGGTGGATAAATAATGTCATTTGAAGCTTTCAAAACTGCAAAACATGATAATTCATTACTCTAAAACCTACAAAACGTGACGCCTACACCGATCAAAAAGTGTATGCCTAACTCGCTACAACTTCATTAGTGAAATTCCCATCGTCCTTGTTGTGCGTAAGTTATTGCTTAATTAATATTTGCGCTTGAGTTTGACTTACAGTTCCTTATAAATTTCCACGCAATTTTGATAAAAAATAAGACACGCAATTGTCCATGGAAATGAAATTTACGGGGAGAAAGCAATATTCATAATTCTTTACAATTACTCTATTTTGCAGTATAAAAACGTTGGATTTTTACCGAGCTAACGAACCCCAACTTCTACACAACAAAACCTAACGCTTAGCCACAGATCATAGGGACGTTTTAGGGAGAAAGTAGAACTAATGGAGCATGGATGAGAAGGTAGGCAGTGCCTGGAAAAATTCATAAAGCAAAAAAAGGGGGTGAAATTGGGAGGAAAGTAAAAGTGAAAGTATATAGAAAGATGGTGTGGGTAGATTTAATTTAATGGAAATTGTTTTATATCCACAAAATACGACCAGGGCAACTTTCTCTTTGCTTTCTCTTTACTTTCTCTTTGCTTTCTCTATATATGTTTTGCTTTCTGTGTATATTTTGTCTGCAGTAGAGTTGAATGTAGAGTTACGGGAGGGAAAGGAGTCAAAGTGAAAGTCTCGGGAAATAAAAAAAAGGAAGTAAAATGAGGAGTGAAGCTTAATTTGTCCATGAAATTGAAATTGGAAATCTAACGAAGCAGCAGGAGTTACGTCGGCGGCGGGATGAAGGCATGCTATGCTTGTATATAAATATACAGTATAGTGCTTTGCAGTAAGTAATTATAGATATGTGTAGCAATTTATTTACTATATAGTACCAGTACATGTTGTCGGTGCAGAAACATTGTGGCCTAAGTAAAGTCTATGCTTAAATGAATTGTGTCACAAGTCCAACTTTCTTTTACTCACGATTAGTATTATTTTGACTTAAGCACAGTGAAGCTCAAATATTTTACCTTTGCTTACATAAAGGGTTAACGCTTCCTGTAAGCACATTTAAAAAAGTGTAATTAGCAGTTTTAGTAATTGTGAACAGTGTGATTATTATTTACAATTTTTTAAAGTGTGATTATTAGCGGAAGTATTTCTGAACGGTGTAATTGTCATTCTTAAACGTTTAAAAAGTGTATTTAGCAGCTTTTTCCCTTTGAAACAATGCGTGCTTTACTACTTCTGAAAAAGAGTAAGTAGCAGTTCTACTTGTTTTGAAAGGTGTAAACAGTAGTTTAGTATTTTTTAAAATGTGTAAATGGTCGTTTAGTATTTTTTGAAAGGTGTAAATAGTAGTGTAGTATTTTTTGAAAACAGTACATGGTAGTTTAGTACTTTATTGGACGTGCAAATAGTGGTTTAGTATTTAAAAGTGTGAAGTGTGAACAGAAGCTTATCGTTAGTATTATTTTGTTCTTAAAAGTCTAAATAGTAGTTTAGTTTTGTTTGAAAGGTGTAAACAGCTGTTTTAGCATTTTTAAACACTTTGAATAGTGACGTTAGCACTTATTAAGTGTAAATAGCGGTTTTACTATTTAATAATTTGTGAAGGTGGTAAAGGAACTTTCCATGACATGGTAAAATAGCTATGCAGTTGACCATTTTCAAAGTTGTACAGATGGTAATTTGCACCCTTTTTAAAACGGTAAAGTTGAAACTTACACTTTTTTTAAATTGTAAAAATTGTATTTTTTACACTACAACAACAAATACACATGTAAAAAGTTGATTGATAGGACGTCTGACAGCGATTCAACGCTTTTAAGGTAATACTGGAAATATGCCTTAATGCTACTTCACCGACGATATGTAGTTCCAGTGTTCTGTGCATATAGGAAATGCAATGTAATGTAATGCAGATGGAAATAGACTAACATGGCAGGTGGAAAAATGCAAAATCGGCTAACTACATAGCGTCTTTGTATCGGCAATAATGTATCGTGATTGGAACTGCAAAATGGTCTAAATCCAGTACGTTACCGTAGGACTTAGTTCATTTTGCAGCTACACTCACGACATAAGTTGCATTTCATCGTATATAATGTAGTTTGTTCGTATTTAGTCCAAATAATGCGCTTTAAAAACAGGAATAAAACATTCACAAAACAAATTCCCGATTCCAAAATAGTATTTACACGAAAACCGAAAAAATTGTGAAAGTATATGACCAAATTAGGACCCCTTTTAAACGAGTTTTTTCTTACAAATTAGCAAGTAAGAAGTAAGTTTCAAAAAAATCTTGTTCCATTAAAAAATGTTACCTGTTTGCAAATGGTAAACTATGCAAAGTGTGATTTACAAAAGTGCTTTTTCTAGAAATTAACCTTTTCAAGAGGGTCAAAACTAAAAGTAACATTTTCAAAAGCATTCAAACCCAGTAACTAAGACTTTCAAAAAGGTGAAAACAAGAAATTAACACTTTCAAAAAGATTTAAATAAAGAAATTAACACCTTCAAAAAGACATAAAACAAGAAATTAACACTTTCAAAAAGATATAATTAAAGAAATTAACACTTTCAAAACGACATAAAACAAGAAATTAACACTTTCAAGACGACATAAAACACGAAATTAACACTTTCAAAAAGATACAAAACAAGAAATTAACACTTTCAAAAGGAAATAAAACAAATTAACACTTTTAAAAAGATATAAAACAAGAAATTAACACTTTCTAAAAGATATAAAGCAAGAAATTAACACTTTTAAAAAGATATAAAACAAGAAATTAACACTTTCAAAAGGAAATAAAACAAGAAATTAACACTTTCAAAAAGACATAAAACAAGAAATTAACGCTTTCAAAACTGTATAAATAAAAAAATTAACACTTTCAAAAAAATATAAAACAAGAAATTATCACTTTCAAAAATTTTTAAATTAGCAATAAACTTTTTCAAAAAGATATAAAACTAGATATCGTTCCGTTTCGAAAAGGTTAATGAAATCATTTTATGTACACCATTTCGGAAAGTCGTGTTGGAAAACGATTTTGATTTTGAAAGCTTTCAAAATCTGAAATTTAAAATACACAACTACAGCATACTTTCCACACAATCAGCTGGAAGCTGATCTGAGTCAACGTGCCGTTCATTTCTCTTGTTGACTGACTGGCTGACAGGTAGAAAAAGGATCAACGTGTGCTGCTGTATTTACGCATCAAATAGTTATTTAGTTTATGCATATATGTGGATATACATATCGCCGCTGAAGAAGCACTGTGGCGTTCGTTCAGCGTCACCTTTATGTCCTTTTGATTTAGATTCCTCAAATCAAATCAACCTCTCTGCAACAAAAACAAATACAATTTGCCATTATTTTTAAAATTAGTAAAACCGCTATTCCCACTTTTCAAACGTATGTACATAGCACAATTGCAATTTACGCTTCTAAAAAGTAGCGAACTTGCTGTTTACACTTTTCGAAAGTAGAATAATTGATATTTTTGTTTTTAAAAGTATCAAAACTACCACTTGCACATTTTAAAAACCATAAAAGAGGTAGTTTTAACCTTAATAATGTAGAAAAACTGATTTTTGCACTTTTTTGAAGGTAGGAAAATTGCAGTTTAAAATTTTAAAAGCATATTAAACCTGCTACTTACACTTTCTAAAAGTAGCTAAACGGTTATTTAAAGGCTTCACAAAAATACTGAAACGGCTAATTGCTCTTTTCAAAAGCAGCAAAACTTAAATTTACGCTTTTTATAAGTAGCAAAACTACTGTTGAAGCTTTTAAAAAATACCAAAACAGCTATTTGCACTTTTCAAAAAAATAGTAACACTGCTATCTAAATTGTTTTAAAATACTTAAAATTGGAATAAACACTTTTCAAAAGTGTAAAAACGGCTAATTACATTTTAGTAAAGTGTTTATCTTTTTTGTAACGGTAATGCGTCTAGTTTTATATCTTTTTGAAAATGCTAATGGACTGTTTTGACAGTTTTGAAGTGCTTGTGTCTTGTTTTCACAGGTTCGAAAGTGTAAATTTCTACTTTTGACCATTTTAAAAGTACTAATTTCTTTTTTTTTTGACAATTTTGAAAATTTTGATTTCAAGTTTTGTTCTTTTTGAAACTTTTTTTAAGGTCACTCGGTTTTAAGCTATTCGCAACTGGGAAACCATCGAAAGAATGCTTTACAAAAGTGCTTTTTCTATATATTAACTTTTTCAAAAGGGTCAAAACTCAAAATAACATTTTCAAAAGCATTCAAGCCAGTAACTAAGACTTTCAAAAAGGTCGAAACAACAAATTAACATTTTCAAAAAGATGTAAAACTAGAAACTGACACTTTCAAAAAGGTCATAACAAAATATTTGCACTTTCAAAAAGATGTAAAAAAAATAAATTAGCACTTTCAAAAAGTTGTAAAACTAGATGCAGTACCGTTGCGAAAAGGCTAAATAGGTTTTACACTTTTTCGTAACCGGAAGTAAAAAGTTGATTGCTTGGAA
>JAQFZC010007043.1:0-11698 GCA_034695205.1 Dicyrtoma fusca | reverse complement strand
GTTTGCATTCCTAGAAATTCCATGTATAACCAGGTAAGCTATATGTATAATAAACCTGTAAGGTATATTTAAACCTGGAACACTGTCTATACAATTTTCGGTAAATCTTTCCCTTGATTATATACTACGCGTGCATATTTCGAAAAATATTTTTGGCAGTTACTGTCAAGTCTCTTGAATTCACGTTCAATTAATTAATGCATTATAATTCTCACTACATTACAATTTAAACTATCAATTTTAATTTTATACTCTAAAGCAGGCACACACCTACCCTAGAAATTCTAAAATTTAAACTTCTGGACTAGTAAAACTAATTTTCAAAATTACCAATACTTTTTAACGAACTTTTCCAAATCCACAACTACAAATGGTTTGGGATACTTCACCCCCAATATTGACAATTTCTTATGAAATTCCCTCTTTTAAAATGACTACCAAACTTCCAGAAGTAAAGGAAATTCTTTTTCACATAACCTTGTTTGAATTTCTCATTCACACAAAAAGCCTTGGCCTGCACGCTAAGGCTAAATATGTACTACCTATGTACTAGTTTACAGCCGCTGGCTGGTCTTGTTGTAATAACTCAAATGGGTTTTAGCGTTACACTAAAAATTAAAATATTTTATTCTTCATTTGTAAAAATGGTGTAGTACGTGGAATTTTGCCGATCTCATGGGATGATGCCGGTTAATGCAGGTATGGGATTAGTGGAACTAACTAGTAAATTATTTACGAATCACACAGAAATTAATACATACTCAAATTTTACATAAATGTACGACTTACGCAATTTGATTTGAACAAGCAGCTAGTTTTGGAAAGGTGAGAGTTATTTTTAAATCTTATGGTCATCTAAGAAGCAAAATGATGCACTTCCATTTTTCGCTAAAAGCAAAGTGATGATGCATATTATTCAGAAACTCTTAAAAGACAAATGATGCACATATCCAAAGTACAACCATGGATATATATCACTTCGCTTCTTACGTAACTTTAAGTTAATATTGTACATTGCTGGGAATCTTACTTGAAGCCGCAAAAACCCCCTAATTACGTCGCTGATACATTTCTCCTGCTGGTCGTTGACCTGATTTTAACTAAAACAAAATAACTGGACCCACGAAGAAAATTGTATTTTTGCAGCTTTCACAAAAACAGGGAATAGAAGCCTATTAATAAAAATATACAAGTCCAGTCCATAGTCAGTATAAATGTGGGGTTGTAAGGGCTATGGCCATATATCAACTAAATGAATAAATATATAGTCAGTATAAATGTAGCAACACTTTTCAAACTAAATCTTTTAAAGGGGAAAATAGCTAGAACTGTTGTACTCACGCTGTGCAGAATTTTTGGAACACATCTATGAACTCAAAGTATACCTCGCGATTAAGCAAAGAAATCCAATCAATTTAAAAGAAATCCAGTCACTAAATGCAAGATCGTAAATACCTCAATAATATATGAAATAACCCAAAAAAAATTTTGATAAAAAAGAAATTGCAATCCACAAGACGTGGACAAGTATCTGAAGTAATTACTATGGAATAACCGTTTATCAGCATTATGACATAATATAGTACGTAATACGCTAACGCATATTACATGCAGTTTCAGTTTTCATTCTTAAGTAAATAGACAAAAAAAAGTATTTCGCAGTTCCTTTAATCTGAGAATATAATACCGTTTCTTTTTTGTTACTATGCTTAAAAAGATTATTCGTCAGAAATTTCCAGGACTTTCTACCCGGAGACTGGGAACACGTGGTTTGTTTACTTGTTCACTTTTTAACAAACGTTAACTACCTACTTTAATACCTTTTTAGATAGAAATTGTACTTTGCCCATAAAACTGTGAAGACTGAATGTATTTTAACATGGATTTAACAGGTCAATCTCGGTATCACTATTATGGTTTGGCTGTCAAGTCCGATGCAAGTTTGTATGGTCAGTCAACTTTCACACGTCATGGGTGAGTAGATTTTTGTAAATCAGTTTTGTTCCAACTTAAAGTTAAAACGAATTATTTCTGAGACAAGTCGTTGGGGGGGGGGGCAGGGGGGGACACGTTGAAGGTTGTTTAAAAATTTGTGCTAAAGAGCTCATGGTTGACTGGCAGACAGTTCGTAGTTCGTAGGCAGCAGGCACTTGCTACTACATAGTTGCTGTTGCTACCCTCTAAACTCTCATTGCAAAACTTGCGGGCTCAAATATGGCAGCCATGTATTGTTGTTAAATGGTAGGTCGTAGGTGCATTAAAAGCTCGCACTATTCCACATAATTAACTCTAAAATATAATTATTTCATTGGACTGAAATCCTTCTTCGGATTAAGTCCACTGTCATTCGTGTCAGAAGTAGAAGTAAAACAAATCATCCGAATTCAATATTTAAACATGGTTTATTATGTTGCAAGTATGTTGGAATTTTGCCTTGTTAGTTTCATTGACTACTGATTTAAAGTTGTATTCATTTCACGCACATAGTTCTAAAACAAAATCAGGTAAGCCTTCAATCAAAGAAGAATCTTAAATAGATTTTAAAAACGTTTGAAACTCGTCAGTGTATACAAAGACGATACATAACGATGAAGTACATAGGTAATCTCTTCATTATACAACTATTATTGTGTCCATGTTAAATTCTTCGTTGAGTTCAGGAATACCCCGAGACCGAGACCAGTACGAATGTACAGGGATTAGCTTTTGCTCTCTCTGTGTCTGTTTCCAACTGATAGTAGGTAGGTCTACCTACCTGGATGTAGCGGCAGGTACGTATACAATAAAAATAGAATGATTAGGGAAGAAACAGATTCTTTTGATAGGGATACTAGTTGGAGATTGAGATTGGAGAGGGATGATGATGGGGTACATGGTGTGTTGTGAGTTGGGGTCCTCGCTCTTCTCGTGTCAAATGTAGTGGAGTCAACAGAGCATGCAGATATCTGTCGACTAGTAGATCGGAGCATCAAATCAAAACCATTACCTGAATCTACTGATTCTGATTCTGGTTCTGGTTTTACTCATCTTTACAAGCGGAAAGATTGACACATCTCTATGGTGATTCTATGAAAGGAAGAGAGAGAGAGAGAGACAGAGGGAAAGCATTTTTATTTATGTGTAGTCCATCCATACTAATAGCCTTCTTGACAGTTTCAGTTCCACGTTTGTCTGGGTACATCGCATCGGACAAATATGTACCAGTAGAAAGAAGAAAAAAAACACGGGCGAACAAAAAGGAAGAGACCATTATTTCTATTTGTATGCGTACCACTGGAGTGACAAATAAAAGAATCCTTCAATCCGTCCACGTTTCGCTCATAATGCCCCCACTTAAAAAGGGAATTTATTTGGTACACCATCCATGCTCTCTTGTATGGTATTAGGTATTCGTATTATCCATGTATTCCTAGAAGAGTACCCATGTTACCTATCTATTTGCTACCGACGTTGAACGTACTGTGTTAGCTCAAGGTTTCTGATTTCGATTTCCTTGCGATGACTCACGGCGAATGCTAAATTTAATAATACCGATCAAATGCATTTATAGTCACATACAGATAGTTGATCGTAGCTTTCATTTCAGGGATTGAGACGTTTTATGCCAGAATTTATTCCAGTTCTTCATACTCACTTCCCTTTTTACCACTAATCATTTTTCTGTGCATATAGGAACACCAAGAGAATGAAATATGTAGGTACGTAGGGGTGGTTGTTAGTTTGTAATGCGTTTTAATACAATTTTAGACCGGTATAACCTTTAACTATTAAAATAGTGCCAGGCGCGTAGATTGTTAGGATTTTTAAATATATGATACATATATGTGAATCAATTAATTAAAGAATAATATATTTCTTCTCGCAGATTTACGGATCTTAAACCCGATCAAATATCTGTTATACAAAAGGTAATCCCCCTCTTTTGAAAATGAGTCATGAATTTATCCTAGGATTAATGTTGGGGAATGTGAAACAAAATTAAATGGATTCTTTTCTTAATTACTGCTAGGCTCAAAATCATTGTTACATCCCTCATCCCCTCTTTAACTTGCCCTCGATTGATATCTTACTGGGACTGCCCAAGAACATTTTAAGAAGTGAGGCGGAGACGATTCACATCATGTACACCCTTCACTGTCAGCAACTCATTGATTATTCCATTCATTTCCAGTTCAAAGAGGTTACATCTGTGTATTTTTCGATGACTGATTTCTAAAATTATTAGTATAATGCTGGAAGAAAAAGTAGTGGTAATTGTTAATAATATTTTGATTGTGTGTGAGCAGGTGAAGCAGTACATTGCTCACTTTTGGGAAGGATTTCCGTCTCACTTGTCCCCTTTGTTGGGGAATAACTCCATTGTCAGCCTAATCGGCGTTTGCGACGTCATCACCTATAGAGCCATCACACATGCAACTATGCCATGTGTTTTGATGGTAATTTTTTAGCAGTCATTTACAACTGCACTAACTAGCAAGTATATGATACAAATATGTCGATGTATTATTACTACCTACCTTTATTCTTTACTGAAATATTAGGAAGAAGTTCCTGCATCCAGAACTGAAGATACGATAAGATTAGCGGAGAGTATCATAGACTGGCTTATAACCTCTTTGGTTCATACACCGCAAGTATTGCGTCGGATGAAGTTGCATGGTTAGTCTACTTTGAACACAAGCTAATTAGTTTGTAGTATAGTTTTGAATCGTTTCAAAATATTGAGGCAAATTTGTTTCTGTATGTAGCTGCAAGATCCTTACTGCACTCAGTTCGACGTCAAGCCTCCCTTAATCATTTGTGTTGTAACCTCCGCTTTATCCTGTCCTCGGATGCCCATGTCAAGCAAATGCTGACGGACTGGGAATGTGTGGATGTTCAGGTGATTGCTGATGAAACCAACTTTTCGGTGGGGGCATCGAAAGTCAATTACGCTTCTCAAATCATTTCTTGTAAGGAAGCATTTTAAACTGGCTGTGTCCAATCAGTTTTTACTTTAGTGTTGATATCTGTTATTGCATAGTGTACGCAGAATTGATTAATAAGTAGACGCTCAGTCTAAATAATCTGTAATCTGTCATTACGTAAAGGTTGTAAAGATTTGGAAAAAATATTAAAAACTCGGCCACAGCTGTCGGAATTGGGGGATTGGATGAAAGAACTTGTGGAACATTGTGTGTCAAGTCACATTGAGAATTATAAGTCGACAGGTGAAAATTTGAAAAACTTTGCTTGTAATTTCGTTCTCATTTGGTCCTCCATTGGAAGCAGAATACTACGTGAGTTAACATTACTTGGGGCTCACAGCTTTGGTAAGTTGTTCCTTCTTTAGCGAGTAAAATTCAAAATTTGAACGAGATTTAGTATTGGTGGTAGAAATATACAAATGTCTCAAATCCATGTGCGCAATCCACACTGTACCGCGACAGGTGCATTTCATCTCTTATACCTTATGCTCTCGGACTATGGAGCTCAGTTAGTCGAGTCTCTCATTGCTGAAGAAAGGATTCATCGTCTTACATCCAATGTGGGGATTGGAAATCCACCAGAAAGTGATGATTTTGAAGCTGGCACACTATGTGATGGTACTCTACTTTTTTAAATCAGACTTAATTACCCAGACAAAATACATTCATAAAATGTGTAACATGCAAAAAGGAGGTTGTCAATTAATTAATTCTAGCTCAGTGTCCCTGTAAATGTCTCTACCATCAAGATGAAACGGTGTCATATGGAGAAACTTCGGTCAAGGGTCAATCAGGAGCGAATGGTACGAGTTCTACAAGTTGTATCCATGGAGAGACACTAAGTGACTCCAGTATAGAATTTTGTTCAGATCCTTCCGACACAACTACTCAAGACGGTACGTTTAGAACGATATTATTTTAATGCTCACATAAACCATGCATTTAAATAACTTTTTATACAAACTAATGTAGGCAGTCTGCGTTGAAAACATTGAAAAGCATTTTAGGAAACTTGATAACGCCATGTACCTGTATACGTATGCCTATGAATGCCAAACATCTTAATTCTGATCACATGAATCAGGAATTCTTGGAACTTAAAAACAGAGCTCAAATTGAAATCCCGATTATCTTTTGTGTTTATAATTAACGAGAAATGTGTCTTTGATTTTAAGAACGTCAAACGTAGACAAGAGAGTTTATTCAGGAAAGTTGTTCGTAGTAGATGAATATACCTACTTACATAGTTGAACCTGTACCTGTCTGCAGTATCCCGTCAGTATACCTACTAGTACCAGTGCATTGATGCGAGGTGAAAGAGAAAGAAACTTGAATAGTACGCATACAAAGTCAAAGCCTGTAAAAGGATATTTTCCTATAGAATTGCATGAGATTTCGGTGAAAGCAAAGCTACAGATAGAAAAGAAGGGAGTAAAATGTTCCTATGTATCCACATGTATGTACATATCTAGCGTAGATACGAATTAGCAGGTATGTTTAGAAGTAGTTGGAGTATATTAGGAGAGGGGAGGAGGACAGGTGAGAAGAATGAAGGGAACGCCCTGGGTTTGGGCGAAGGAAATGTTGAGCAGTTGAACCCAAAGTACATTGTCAACTTTGTAAGAATCAGTGGCTGATGTGACGGTCTCTTGTCTTGTATCCTCTCGATCTTGAGTGGAACTCCAGCTCATAAGCCGGTTGATGTCTGCAAATTAAAGTGGTAATAATTACTGTAACTGAGAACCCAACGGCCTGCTTTTTAGACAGAAAGAAAGCTACGTATAATAGGTAGCTACACGCCAAATATATATATGCCTACAACAATTGTATGCGTAGAATCTATACAAGTATGATGCAGCGAAGGTCCTATTAGGTAATTATAGTGAATGAAAGAAGGACAGCCACTTGTTATTACCTGTTCGGATGTTGATGCTACTCAAGGTAGCTGTTGTCTTTCCTTACGTTTTCTCCCACTCAATCTCCAAATCTCTGTACTTTTGTTCCAATCTTGTTTTTCTTCTCTTTTCGGATCATATAGCTTCGACATACTGTCAAGTGTACTCGGACCACTCAACCGTCAACGACTACTGTCACCCATCTGAACCTAATGGATCACTTCCATACGACTTACAACAGTCAGCAGCACAACAGCATCTTGTTACGAGACCTTCATGCTCTTTTCAGGTACCTTTCACAACCCTACACATTATACCTTTCTACGCTCTACTACGGTGTATTAATTACAAGTAGCTAACTAGTTCGTAAATACGTTCCTTTTATGTATCTTAATGCGCTTATACTTTAGCGCTATTACTGCCATATACATAGTTCCATGCCATTATACGTAATACCATTATTCTTTCCAAAGTGTAGTAGCTCCTTCCAATCGTTTGGGTACATCCTTGAACAAGGTTCAAGGTTCACTTATTTGATCTGCGAGCAGAGTGGAATAGTTAATTAATACATATACATACATACATTGATGCTTACATGATACATCTATGAAAATATCCTTTGCCGTTACGAAATGTTGCGTAGCAAGACGGACAGAGTCTGCAAAATAATGTGACAGATGAGAGTTCACATGGGGAAAAATGGGAACCTACACGGCTTCATGTGTGTAGGTACAGTCAGTAGTGGCACCACATAACCACATTGCTAGTCTTATGTACACGAATTCACAAATCAAAACTGTTTTTAAAGGGAAAAATACACGTAAGGTACGTAAGGGGCCGGAGAATCAAATGATTACTGACCAACTGCGGATAATCCGGAACGTGACGAGGAGAAAGCATGCTGTCTGTTTTATTTTGACAATCTCGAGTCAGTTGTCAGATTCAGAATGAGCCACAGCATAATAAATGTCAAATTCGTAACAACACTAACGCTTGCTCGTGCATGAAGCAACTTCACTACATGCGTACCTCTAGGAAAGTACGTAAGCATAGGTTTAAGTGTATACCATATACCTACTTATACTGATACAGAAATATAGATGCCGGTTTAGGTAAGTAAGTTCAAGTGTATATACGTATCTTTTGTCCTTTGTTTCCACGTGATGACTCATAACTCACGTTTTCTAGTGCAATGTCAGTTTTATTGTGACTGCCAGCCAGCTCAATTAAGAGGACTAGGACTAGGATTCCCGGATGGTTATGTAAGGAGAGTGCAAATTACAATAATTATTAGCTTCATGCTTTAACTTTTACCAGTGCATGTAAATGTGCTCGCAAATAGGAGAATAAGTGGAAACAAAATGAAAGACAGAGGAAATGTAATGAAGCATCTGATCTGTTTTAATGATTTTGAGTGAAATTAAATGAAATACTTTGACGGCATATACAGGTATGCATGGATACATAGGTACTTGGTCTGGTCTGGTGATTTCTCGGTGTGGGTTAGATACTATGTAGATTTGTACGTATTTTGATCTTGAAATGGAAGGAGTAGGAAGGAAGAACAAGAATAAGACGAGTAGACTGCGTGGATGGTTCTATGATTGGAATGAGTTCATCTTTCGCCGTCCTGTACCTGGGTATATCCTCTGTCTGCATCTGCCCCTGCTCCTACCTGTCTCCCTGTCTTTGTCTGTCTGTCTGACTGTCACTGTTAATGTAAATACGTGGTTAGACTTGGAGGGGAAAGGTAAAGGTAGTGGGCCAGTACAAGTGTCTTCGTGAGCGTCTGAGTGGATGGCTGAATGAATAGAATCTTCTGGGAAGAGAAGAGGCAGAGAGAGAGCGAGAGACAGTATCAATTTCCATGTGGAATGGTATGCAACAAGAGCCGACAAGCGCCAAGGTGACAAGGACTGGGAATATATCTGGTGCTGCTCATCTGGTCGTGTTGATGTTGATTCCACATCCAGTAATCCAGTCATTTTGTCTAATTGAATCATGTGCTCTGATGGTTGTTGCCAGGTGACAAACCATACTCCACTCTCTTCAGACTCTTCTTTCATTTTATCTGTTACGGCCCTCTTATGAACAAATCAAGTGATTCAAGTCTTCTCGGATTTTCTTAAAAGTTTTTCCGCACACACACTATCTTCACCTCCCGCACTTCTTGTTTCCTCCACACGTATGTACATATGCAATTTTATTCTTCTACTTCTCTCTCTCTCTGTCCTCATCTTCCTGACGCTGGTCTACTCGTGATCCTGAGATCCTGTAGAAGGCTGTCATAGTTAGCAGTTCATGTTACTATATTAGATGGATAATTGGTATTTATATCCAAACATATAGGTACACATGATTACCTACCTTTTACCCGCGTCTCTGTGACTGTCCATTTAGCTTCTCCTCCGCTTTCCTTCAATTTACTCCTTAGAGCTCTACATGTCTTTTCACTTTATACATACTTTCATCTGTGTTGCTACACTGTCTGTACGAAGTACGAGACTGTCAACAACATAATAATATACACCTCTCTTTCTTTGTCATCATGCTCAATCGTAAAGGCGGGAGGTAATTTTTATCTTTTGCGAATTACGAGAGCATTGTCTGTTTCAAGAGTTTCCCATGTAATTTAAAACTTTGGATGCGGTAGAGTTTATAGAATTATAACCTTGGTTGTTGAATCAACAAAGTACTTCGTTGATTTTAAATCATCGACTTGGTTGTGGGACTATTGTGTCTGCAGAAAGATACAGGCTATTTTTAGCTTGCTACTACTTTTTAATGATGATGATACAAATGATTCCTAGGGAATGATGCTCCATGATGAGGATCTTTTTCACAATGTGAATGTCAGCTCAGTTCAGAAGAGCAGCAGCGGAGCGACAGTTGGCGTTGGGACTGTAAAGAATGAATTCAAGTTCCTCGTTTCTCCGGAAGAGAATGTGGACATGACTCGTTCAACAATAAACCATGTCCAAGATCATTGTTGTGTTCCCACGCATCCCTGCAATGGAAATGGGACTGGAAGCACAAGCTGCTCTGGGTCTGAACCTGGACAGGGCTGTCCCGATGATTCTTCTACTTTCTATACTAGTACTGGGCCGGAAGCTGGGGTTATTTCTGGCTTATGTGATTCTTCGGGACAAAATGGGAATAACACGGGCTACTACACTGTCTCCTCCATTTCTGCTTCATCAGGTGGTCAGTGCGTGGACAACTTTTACTCCATGGAAGCTACTGGATTCAACTTAACCTCACCACATCTGTACTAGCGATTTTTAACTATGTATGTAAATAATCATCTGTAATAGCTGTAAATCTGTACTAATTCAACTATAATTCATCCCCCAAGCCCCCAATAGTTTCCCTAGAAAGAATTCCAAACATTGACATTATTTTTTATTATTCTACTGTTTATATGCTGATTGTGAGTACGTCTGAAACCATTATTAGTTTAAACTTTATCGGTTGACAATGAGAAGTACCAGTCTGGTGACTAATCGGAGATTTAAGTCGTATATTAACTATTGAATATAAACTTTTTAAACTATTGAAGAATGAAATGCGAAATCCTGTAGAAAAGCTGAGATTGTAGATTCGATCCTGGATGCCAGTTTTTGACACCCCCTACAATATAGTCCATGGACTCTACAGGTAGCTTGTAGTAAAAGTGTGCGCGTACCAGATGGTACGACGTAGCAGTTCCTAATACTAACACTTTCCACCCGTTAGATCTGAAGTATTTATTATTTCAATGCGGATTCGGATTCACTAGTCAGTTTTTCAGTCTATCTACTATCTACAGTCTACAGTTTTAACCCAATGATTACCAATGACAGAAGTTGAAGCAGCTGGATTAGCGTGGTTTCGTAATAATGTTTGTTCACAAATATGTGTATTTAAGTCCGTCTTCAAGTCAAACAATAAATATAAAATATTTCAACATTTCATTTCCCACTATATTACTCTTAAGAAACTTAGGTACTTTAGTAAGTAATTGTATTTGTACTGTAATTAGGTATGTAGATCTGTGTAGATGACCTTCCCAGTGTTCGAACTAACATGGCAAAATATAAAAAACTGTTTGTTGTTCGGCGAAACAAATAAACTATAAGAAAACGCAAACTGTTGATTCAACTATATATATGATGTGCTATATAAATATAATAAAACAATGTTAGGGATAGAACTTGATTAAGTGTAAGTGATAGCTGTTAATTTGTAATGTGTACTTAACTCTTAAATGTTTCAAATTAAAAATTTAAGATAAACTATAAATGTATCTCGAAACCCATCCCTTTGTGCTTTTGACATTGTCAATTACTATAGCATTTAATTAATTTGTACTGTACAAATATTTGATCTCGATACAATTCAAAATATCAAGTCAAATAAATTTGAAAGGTTGAGTCTCTGATATTAATAAATATTTTCTCTTGTCTCAGCACAAACGAACCCCATTGTGTTCTCCATGTGGTACAGTAAGCATTACACGCTTATGAGGACGAAACTTGAACCACCACAAGTCCGGAGCACGTTGCAAAATATATTTATTATTTTATATTAACGTGTAACTAGGTGTAGCCTGCACGAAGTACTTGCGTCGACTGACATCGTGGTTCTCGTTCGCACCGGTTTGAATTGAACCGAACTGGGTTAAGGCAGTAAAAGGAATTAAAAACCAAACTTCTGTCGATCTTCACTGTCTTGTATTTCAATACGATCGTAAAATTTATCAAAGCCCATGAATATATATATATGAAGAGTTTTTTGGCAAAACCAGTTAAGTCCATCTGCGATAACTTGTTAAAAACAACGATTTTCTAAATAAGA
>JAQFZC010007042.1:0-11699 GCA_034695205.1 Dicyrtoma fusca | reverse complement strand
TGGGCTAAGAAGCAAAATGACGCGTGTGTACGGTAATACTAATTAAAAGTAAAAGGAACGTGAAGCTTGTCCTACTCAATGCTACTGATTTTTTTCTACAAACTAAACTGCCTTACTGCTATACCAATTAAAATGAGCAAAATGTCATATTAGCATGCCATAAAATACTTTTGATAGTAATTAAGAGTTATTAGATAGGATTTGCATTATTTTGCTTCTTACAGACGTATTTCAGTAAATGTGTAATGCATGTTAGAACTAAAAGTAAGTAAAAGCTGAAGTCACTCCTTACGTTTAAGCTGATCCCCATTTCGCTAGTCTCACAATTAGTTGCATCATATGATTTCGTGTCACAAGTAATGGTAACTAATAACCGAACCGAGTGAAGTAGTGAATACTTATGTATGTATGTAGGTAGGTACCTAGGCTCGTCTCTACTTCCACTTTACTCACTAACAACAGAGCAAATCGACTTACAAAACTAAACAAAGATTAGACTCGCTCATCCTCATCTCATCTCTTCCAAACTCGTATCTTCTAATACTAATAATTACTTTGTTGTACATCCACTCACAATTGTCAAAATATGTTATTCCAACCATCATGAACATTGTACATTCCGCAGTCTAGTCCACAACTAGTACCTATCAGCCCAACAAACTATGCATGCATGTCCGTTACATGAACATATAGGTACATGCCGACCTGAAAGCTAAATTGAAGCCAGTAACCGCATTTTCCTCGTTCCCATGCGTTATCCGGTTCTTCGGATACACATTCTTTATTCTTCCACACACACATTTAACCGTAAGTGTTACTATCCCTATGTATAAGTATATATATCTACATTAAAAAGTAAGGGATTATTGAAATGTACTTCATGCGAGAATACAAAACTGAAATATATTATGGTGCTTGCTCACATTTTTTAAACCGTCTCGAAAAGATACGTTGAATCTTTCTAAAAGTTCCAAAAGGTGATGTAATATTGTTTTGAACAAACTCAACAAACTAACGAAAAGTATGAATGCGAGTTGTAATGAAAGTAGCTAAACAAATTAAGCGGTTGCACTGCTATTTCTTAAATATTTGTGTATTTGTCATTATACTCGCATCTAATCCTTCACACTACACAATTGAAACACTTTAGGTAGCTAACAATAAGCTTTCTGAAACATTTTGTAGTCTCGCACCGCAATAAAACGTAGTTACATCAGTATAGTAGCTAAAAATTGATGAAAATTATAGCAATAATTACTATTGAACAATAAAAAAAATGACTTGGAAAGCATTTATACTCAATGCATCGGGAAATTACAGTCTTTTGTCTAAACATGTGAGGTGTTCGTTAAAGAGACTTTAAGGAAGGAAAGCAGTAATAATGAAGTCATATTGTGGAATGCAAAAGAAATTAGATGGGGTAGTAAGGGTAGTGAAGGACGAGAATGTTAGGATTTTCCCTCGTGTTCTATGTCATGTTTTTCTCGAACATATGCAACACTTTATACGTACAGACAGATATATTTTGTAAGTAATTACATGCATAATGTAGCTTTTAGTTTTTCTGTCATACCTAGCCATGTGCTTGAGCGAGCATTTAAATTCCAGTATATATTAAGTTACCTGTGAAATGCATATCGATAGCGCTTGTCGTCAACGGGAACAAAATCCATCATTAGCATGTAGTCAGCCAGAGGATCCATCCCATACAGTCGAACTTGGTAGGTGGGGAACATTCGTCTGCGAATAATACAATTTTTCTTATTAATGAAACAATTACCAATATTTTCCCTGCAATTACAAAGTGGGTATAAAACCTTAATTATTACTCTTTTAAGATGTTTCAGTTGTTATATCACGAGGGATTACAGAACCAAAAATGTTTTATAGACGAAAAAATCGTAATTATGGGTAGACATCTCGTATGTTCTCTACTTCAATTTTTTTGGTCTCGTATGTTCTCTACCAGAATTACCTCCTCTCTACCTACTAAGTATTGAATGTGTCTGCAGTGTGTTTTCTACTTCAATAACATCCCTTTCTGCTGCTAACTAAAAACTTTAGCTGCTTCGTGCTTTATTTTAGTTCACGGGGCCCTTAACCACTGTCAACTGTTGAACATTCAAAACGAACGCTAAATAAATCTGAGTAGAGAACATACGAGACCAATGTTAAAACTAGGTAGATGAGAAAATTGAAGTAGAGAACATACGAGATGTCTACCAAATTATGTTTTACAACTTTTACTAACAACTAAGCAAATGCCTATACTGTGTTTCACACCCTCTGAAGAAGTTAACACCATCACATTGTGCCTTTTTTAAAGAAGTGAATATAGCATAACTTTCACTTTTTGAAAATTTAAATCCACGTTTGAGACATTTTGAAGATTAAAATATATTTCGTCTGGTCCTAACAAAAACCACCGTCAAAAACTATTAAAAGTGAAGCCTGAAAATATTTTAAATCCACTAAGATGTACCAACACATAAGGAACGCACTATTTACACTGGTTTTAATGCATTCCTGATGGATTTCAAATGTTTTCAGGCTTTATTTTTAATAGTCTGTGTTTCTAGTGCAGCCGCATATTCAATATTTACGTTCATGTTAAAGTATGTTACAGTTGCCAGTACGTAGTACTTACCTCCCAGCTTTCGTGACGATCATTTCGGTTCCTAATTCATTGAATTCATCCCACAAAGCTTTCATCTCAAGATTAGCAGTCACACTGGCCAACTTGACATGGATGGACTTTCGACTATCGGCTCCAGCTTTACTGGACTGGTTCCCACTCGAACTACTGCTACTGCCCCCGCTGTTGCTCGCACTCGTCGCACTGTGACCGTTGCTGCTATTTAAATTATGATTATTTGGACCGTTGGCCGATGGATGACTGCTGGGTGACTTGGAAATTCGACTACAATTATTAATATTGCTAGAGTTGTGGTTGTTGGAGGAGGAGGACGAGAATGGATCGGATTTCAAGTATGAGTTCTGATTGTGTGGCTGATGGTGGGGGGAGAGACCGTTTTGAGACTGGGGTGGGGGTGTTGGGTAATTCACAGCTGGAACTCGGGACTTGCCTGCCGTTAGCAAGCAAGCTGAAAGTAAACGCAAAAGTCCACAAATATTTAAACTTTATACTACTTCCTTAGTTTCCTTCTTAAAAATAATCTGTCATAAGTCGCAAAAACTACATTTGACATTAAATCCACAGTTTAAATATTTGGGCGATAACTGCCTTCCGAAGATCAGTCGGGGTAAGCAGACACTTCAAATTTTGAGCCTTGGCACACGTGCCATTGTGGGAACGCCCCGCTGGTTTTTGATCCATTTGATATTAAAAATTAATGCAAAAACATTTTATGCTCATTAAATTATTCAATTTCATTTTTATTACGTAAGGAACCCCGAAGGTAAGTTACAACTACTCGGCTGGTTAGGTTATACCTTTTGTGATCTGGAGTTAATTCCGACAGTCCAGTGCAGTGATCACAAAAGGCCATAGCCCGAAGCTGTAGCCCTCAAGTTACCGAATTATTTTGATTCGATATCTTCAGCAATAATGAAGTATGCACCCTAATTATTTGACAAATTGTGAGTATTGGAATCATGGATTAACGAATATGTATGTCATTTTACTTTTAGTAAAAATTGAAGATCAGCCCCTATGAACCAAGAAGGAAGCTTACTATTTTACCCCACGGCAACCCCAGCATTTCGATGCATATTAATCTGAAAGGTCCTGACCAAGTACTTTTATTAAAAATGATGATAAATGATAATACTCGAGCTTAAGTTCCTACCTTCCATCTCTCTCATAGGCGATGAGTAGGAGCTGGCAGACCAATCACAGCAGAAGTCATTTGACTGAGTCAAAGGTCGATTGAGTGGGTCTGCCATGAGACTAGCAAGGGAGACCGTCGGCGGCTGAAGGAGTGATGTGCCGGGGAAGAGCTGATTGGAAGTGGCCACAGGTGTGCCAGGTGGAGTGTTTGAAGGTGAAGCCACCGAAGACACCAATGAAGGCACAGTAAAATTATTCATTCCCATATTATTGTAAGACATCTTTGTAGTACATATGTACAACAATCTTTTCTTTCACCTTCCCCACAATCCAGCCCAGAAGGAACAATAATAAAATTATAATATATTGCACTACCGACTCACGAACGTATTTACGAGCTGATACAGGACAGATATATACCGTATTTACCAAGTTTTCACGTGTACTAAAGTCATGTGTATGTTTTTCTAATTTCCAACTGAACTCCGGACGGAAGACTGACTGCGTACTTATTGACTTTTATTTACTGTAATAACTATCCACAAAAAATAAATACTGTAAGAATAAGAATTCCAAATGGAAATTGATTTATGGGATTTAGTCTCTCGCTCGTAGTGAGTAGATAATTTGATTATCAAAATGAAGACATCAATTATACATTTATTTTATGGCACTTTGTATATCACTTTTGATTGACTGTACATACCAGAATAAAATATCGAGCAATAATATTATTTTTCATACTCTCCAGCACGATGGGCAAAAGTGCGGATTTGTATTAGGATATATGTAGGCAAGATCCATTGTCCGTTTCAGTTTTCACCATCTTCAATTGGAATTCACTAAGAAAAATAGTACAATTTTCACAGGCACTTTGTATTCCTTATTCCAAGGGTTTGCTTTATTTATTCTGGTAATTCAAAGAATAGCTCTGATTTCAAATTTCAATTTTCATTGTTTTTTTAAAAAAAGTTCATCTTTAATAAAAATATGTTTCTTTACAACAGATTAGAGCCCAGACATACACCAATAATGTATAACCTCCTATAACACAATAAGCTGTGAATGAATGACACGGATTGGTAGTACTACTGTAGTTTATAAACAATGGAAATTGAATGGTATATTGTTGAGGAAATATAAGAATTGTAGAAAAGTTTTTTATTTGTTTTTCTGATTTTTATAGAAATCCCTTGTCGAAAACTTCCTGATGACACAAGAACATTACTTGGGGCAGTATATACTCTTAATTTTTGTAATTGGAGGTACAAAGATGAAATCAGTGTTGACTTGTATCTTACTGATTTGTAATTTATTCAAAGGATAAACAATATAGGTGTGAGTGAGACTCGGGCTTCTCGGTGCTTGAGAGCAGTGGAAAGACGGGTTACGGACAGATTTAAAATGTCGACAGTCTCTATGGGCACTGAAGGCTTGTAAGATAGAGGCTCAAGATTAGAGTCAGAGTCCCGGACGAGCTGTTCTTGGTCTTGGAACTGAACTGAAATTGGAAATAGAAGAAGATTTCTATTTTCTGTATTCTCTGTACAGGTTAAATACGTCGGCTGGGGAAAAGCTAGGTAGAAGCTGAAAGAGATATAAAAGCCAAAGTAAACCTTATAGGACGGAAGTGAGTGCGAGGATTGGGTCGGAGATGATGTCGGCAAGACTGCCTTCAGATAAAACAGGATTCGTTTGGCTCAGCCGAAGATTTTTAGATGACATCGAACCAACTGATCTCATGGTCTGAGCCCCTCTCGCGCAGTACTCACACCCACTGGAACGCCCATTAACACTTCTCTTCCACATACTGCATTCTGCATTGAACTTACTTACCTAAATACAATCCCTTGGATTATATGTAAGGGTATATACCTGGATGCCATGTTCTTGAGGGAGATCAATTAAAATCAATTATAGGTAGGTATTTGTATGATCAACATGATTTATTCAAAAAATATGTTGTGTAGTATGCAACTTGCAAGAATTAACGAAATTAGTTTTTTAATTCTATACTATACTAGGTACCTACTTATTAAATATGACATTCGAAGGACACTGACGCGCTTTCTCCATGCATAATTGCCATGGATGCATACGAGGGTGACTGGAGTAAAGATGAGTTAGCTACACAATAATATGGCATCATGTATAAAATGTAATGCGTATAATTGACCATATCGGTGCAGATATTACTAAAAATTGTCTAGGTATACTTTACCTACAGACATTTATTTCTTTAATTTGCCTGTCCTCCGCCTGTCAGACATGCTAAAAGCGGTTTTAAAAATGATTTGCAGTGTAAGTATGTGCAATGTATGTACAATGGAATGAATAAAATGTTTGCCAAAAATACTTGGAATTCCATAAAATAATCAAATAAACATACTCGACTGAAAATCAATCAACTTTCAAGCAAAATATTGTGTACAAAAAAACACAACCACAAGCAATAAATGAATTCTTTAGTCTTGGAGCGGCCTCACGACATAAGTGGTTTAAATTTTGAAATAACTGTTATTTAAAAAATTCTTAAGTGAATATGTATGATAAGAAGAAGTAAGCCAGATGCTATTAGAACAAGCATATATTTAAGTTTGCAATCTCCCATTATTGTCCAAAGACCACCCGGGAGGGTTGTCCAACGAAGTTACATAAATTTCTAGCCATTTGGATGTGGATGTACTACTTCTGTGGAGTGGAAACACTGAAACATCAGGAAAAGATTATCTTTATTTCCATTCGTATTATTGCCCTGCTTTCCTTTCTATGGACGTACTTCATGCTTACAGCTGGTACTTTCTCGCGTGCCATTTTTATTATTATTGTTTTATTTATTTAGGACATGGATCGCGTAAAGTGTGCTCATGTAAAAAAAATATTTGTCCGTGAAAAAATCAGTCTGTGAAATGCCACTATGCCCGGTTATCTGTAATGTACAAAATTGTATACCTATAAGTGCTATCTACAGAAAATTACAATAAATTAATTCATTTTCTATTTCTATAGAGATCGATTTAAAACGTTTTAATAAGATTGATTGCTACTTAAAAGATGATTGAAAATTCTCACCGGCTACATTTAGTCAGCATCCCCCTTGATCTTGATGCACCTGGTATGCGTCTTGCCTGTTGTATATCAGTACATATTATGCAAATACCATAGGATCGCGCATCGGTAAGGAAATTATTCACATTACATCAAAACGGTTGCTCCAGTAACGATCCCACCCTTGGAAAGAATTGCTAATCTCAACAAGTGATTGTAAAGCGGAAGAAGTTTCCAGACTTGGCGAAAGTTTGTATTATTACAAAATTTATTTTTATTAGTATTATCTGGTCCGCAATCCAAATCCTAGGCATGAATCGGTTTATCCTATTCGAATAATTATTTCATTAGAAATTTACAGGCACACCTCGTCTTCCCCCAATCTGAACTGACTGACACTGAATCTACACATCAACCAGTTTTAATTTTCAATTCTTTTCTGTATCAAATTCTCAATCATCCCAATCAGTCCCAAATTCGACTTCTACCAGGCTACACCTACTATCCCCTAATACCCAACATATTTTGCATTTTCCTATCTTCGAAGTACTAATCAGAGTTGTCTACATTAGTACATTAGTACCTTCCAACAAAATTCTAGTAATCAAAACACATAAATTATTATTATAATTCACAACTCTGGAGTCCCAACAAGAAAATTTTAGCAAGTATAATATTAATCCTAATAATATAATATATTTAAAAAATTGAAGCAAACTAAATTGCACTACGACTACAACCAGTAGTAAGTAGTACTACTAGTACTGCCATACACAATATTCAAACCAAAAATTGCAGAAAATTGCCCGTTGCCCAGTTCAATCATAAATTAAATTCTAGTTTAAGCCTACATTTCTGACTCTATAAAGTGGTGATGTGCCCACTGGTTGTATTTTTTAAACAAGAACATCGTTAGAGAAATACATAAAGACAGCTGTTGTCAAGCAAATCAACAACTATTGGCATTGTTACTTCATAGTAACCAGTAACCATTATTAGTCAAGTGATATTGAACTTTGAACACTTATTTTCCACGAGATGATGTGTCCACCTGAACACGACCTCGAGGTATCCAAAGATTCACAGTCCGAGAAACTGTTACTGATGCGCTGTTTGGCAGTCCCTGTGGACCCCCTTTGCTCCCAATATTCTCGGTAGTGGCAGTCATTCGAAGCTTAATAGCTTAGAGATTGAGATTTTTTTGGACTTGGATCAGACCCGGAATTCGGAATACGGAACACTATTTTGACTCGAACCATTCAGCGTAAAAAGTTACAAGGTAATTAATCAAATTAAAACAATGCTTCATTTCAAAATGCTTTTTTACCATCCATATTGTGCTTTTTCAGAAAATATGCGTTGTTAAATAAAACCACGTTTGATGAAAATGGATCAACAAATTATTGGGATTGGTTTTACAAAGCACTTGCTTTTTAAGACTTACATACGTATCAAGCAGTGATTTGTGATTTCTGACCAATAAATTAGTTATATTGGGAACTGGGAAGGGAAAGCGCAAGAGATTATGCACACCTTCATAAATTCATACATCCTTCAGGATTCCACTCCAGTAAATTAAATTATACTTTTTTGAAAACTTCTTTGTTGTAAAATCATAGTCTGTAAATAATCCCTTTTTAAAAATCATGGCCTTCAAATATCCCTTTTCAACAACACTGATTTACGAAAACCACTTTTAAAAATCATTCTAACTTTCACACAAATCCGCTTTGAAAACTAATCTTTTACAAAGTCATTGTTCCTTAAAACCTCATTGGTAGAAACCTTGTTTTGAGAATTAAAAATTCTTTAAACCAAAAATCACTCAAAAAAACACTTTCCAAAAAGTTATCAAAAGAAAATATTCCATTTGGACAGTGAAAATTGATTTAAAAACGGTAGCGATTTATATTATAATTATAATCATATTGGAGATCCATGAGAGATGTAGGAAATCGACTATTTATTTATTTATTTATTTATTTATTTATTTCTGTCAAAACGGATTATCACAAAGGGTTACACAAGCAATTAGATACTACTGACTATACCATCATCCCTAATTAAACTAATGATTTGTTTTAAATAACATCGAATTTATTTCATTTATTATCTAAACATATTAATCAATTCCAAATCAGCAATTTGAAAAGAAGGCAAAAATAAGACACGCGACATTCATGGATGGTATTGTCATGAACTATTAACTAATAAACTATTCATTGTGCATCATTACATAAGTAACATAAGACATAATTAATTATCTTTCAACCACTGGGAGCGTGATTCATACATTGTGGTTATAGTTTCCGCTTTATTTAATCATTAATTTATTAGTTTTATTACCCAATAATCCCTGATAGAGACTTTTTACATACTATAAGCATAAGCAATAATAAAATTGTTTGTTTAGTCATTAGTTGATCTCTCTATTCCAAATTAATTGCTCTACTCTTTCGAACTGTTTTGAGATTGGGTTTTTAAGCAGCTTTTTGCTAGGTACTCTTTGTATGCGCAAAATAATATGTAATTTAGCCTGAAAAAAAAACCCATGCCCATGGTAATGAAATGAATAATGAATTTAAAAAAAAATACAATAATTACGTTAATTTCTAAATGATAAACTGGACTTCTAATTTCATTAATGTGTCCTATTTGAATTGTGGTTTAAATGTTTAAAAACAAAAAAAAACTTGTTTTTCCTGCATAAATTAATCCAGTGCTGTGTGTTTTTTCCGCAGACGTCCATCTAAAGGAGCAGGAAGAAGAAAAAGATCTAAAGGGGGAAAAAAAAAGGAAATAACCGACGACAAGAGGAGCGTCGGCCCGGCAGTGGACGGCGACCGCCATCTTCCAGAAATTTTGAGAACTTTTGGTGAGAGGCTGTGAGTGGGGTGGCGCGGCGGCTGCGGGTGGCTCGCGGTGTGCGTCTCGTTGGGAGCGACAGGAAACTTTGGAAGGAAAGTGAGTGCGACGGGAGGCCGGCGGGGGAACGCAGCGGTGTTCGTGCGGGCGTTGGAATCTCGCGTGGCTGGTGGCGTGTAGGATGGAGCATGGCAGTGCAGGGAGCAGAGCGGACGTTTCGTTGTGAGTGGAGGACGGAACTGAAGGGACAATAGAGAGTAGAGATGCAGTCCAAGTAAAGGAATGGTGCTTGGTTTGGTTGGGTGCTGGAAGCAGCTGCATCATTCACAACAGCAGCAGCAGGGTGAGTCAGGACGTTCCACTGCCTTCACACTAGTCACTGCTCACACAGCCCATAATAACCAGCAGACTCCCACAAATTACGTTTGGCCAAAATTCAAACCCTCATCAAACCTGAGTCTCCTTCCTTTCGTACTGAGACTACACTGACTGGACGACGGGACTACGGTTAACCATTTGCTGCAGGGAATTTACGGACGGACGAGTGGAATTATTTACAGTTTAATTTTGTTGTAAATGAAGAAATTGGCCGAATAACAATCAAAGGACCAGCGTCATCGAAGCCAAAAGTTTGATAGAGTAACTTTTTTTGAAGATTGGAGAGAGCGGACAGAGGAAGAAATATATATTTAATTTCAAGTTTTTCGTAGCAACTTTCGTCGACATACAACGCTCCGATCTGATCGTCGTTCGTTCGTGAGAGTCAGGGTCAAGGGTTGAAAGTCACAAGTTGCAAGTTTGTTGGATTGGAGTGCAAAAACTCCAAAGATTGTGTGGAAAATCTTTTTTTTATTTCTTGTCCCAGGACTGCCTTCCCCACATTTTCTCGGCTTATTTTGATGTCCGATACGCAGTCATCCCTCTTGCTTCGCAAGCAGCTCGCAGGTATTTTTTTTTTTATTATTATTTTTGAATAATAAGTCGAATAATCTTACTGGTATAGGCAGTATCCAGGTTCCTTTGTAACCCTCTGTTTGATAAAGTAATTTATTTACGTTGAATATTTTATGCATTTGTGATTTATGAAATAACTCTGTTAATTGTGAAATTGCAACTAAATTACTGCAACTAACAACTAAGTGATGTAGGAATAGATATTGTAGAATGTTGGTATCTTTTAAAGATGTAATAGGTCAAATTGCTCTTTTAATCATTCTCTATTCTGTCAAAGCATTGAGTGGTGTTGTCTGTAATATCATTCATAGGTTCATAATGTGCATACTTTAGTGAGAAATCGAACATGAGAGAACAGAAGGAAGAAGGGGCCATGCCAAATATTTTAGTTTCGATGTTCTTACTTTCGCTAGTGTGCGTAAAAATATGTCTACTAAAAAAATTAATTAACTCACCTGGATTTATGCAAGAATATTACTAAATCCTGCGAGTAGTCTTTACAGGCAACATAGCACTTTAAACCAGGTGAGTTAATTGGTTAGGAGTCTTAAGAAAATGTCCCGACAAAGTAGCTCATCGTTCTAGTATTTTCTTCATGATCGTTGATGATGATTTCAGCCATGCATGTGTTTCTTTCGCGAACTTGTGAGATTGAGCTTTTGGAACTACTGAATAAGTAGTGGTAGATATATTTAGTCGAATTCCCACTGTCTGCAATCCACATTCTGCATCTCTGTCGGAAAAGATTTTGAAAATACGTTTGGTATGTACTTATGTCCACGCTCATGATGGGTAAAGGTTGGGGTAAGGTTTTTTTTAGTTGAATTGAAGAATTCGGATATATATGTGAAATGTGAGTTCATATAGAAAGAAAAAAAGTGGAAAAATGTAGCTTGATGCGTGTACTATCCCTATGTTATACCTTCGATAGAAGGTACACTGAAAAAACTGGAACATCTGTATTTTAATCTGACTTTCGTCTACCCTTCATATCTAAAAACTTTACCTTCTATATCAGATCTGCATCTTAAGATGCAAAAAA
>JAQFZC010007041.1:0-11700 GCA_034695205.1 Dicyrtoma fusca | reverse complement strand
GGGGCTGTGCATTAATGAATAATTTGTTTTCAAAGAAGGCTAAGTCCATTTTCGCTACTTTACAGGATACATAAAAATATTAATATTTTCATTCACGTAAATAACTAAATAAGGATATGACTACTGTGCGTTAGTGAGCCAGCGGCGGTTGTGTATGCAGGGTTTCGAAATTTTAGGTTTCGCGGGTCATAGTTTTTTTTAAAATCAAGTATTAGACTTAGAGTTCTTGACAACTAAAATTATGGACCACGCGTTCTTTGACACAAAACGTCTTAAAGAAGATTTTTTACGCGCCGTAAATGTGCCAATATGCATAGATCATTTATACGAGACAAACAGGTTGTCTTTATAACCTTAACCTGATACGACATGGTCGAAAAAATATTTTTTTGCGTACATGGTTTAAAACGAACAAACACAAAAAACGGCAATACTTTAAAACACTTAACAGTTTTTAAACTTATTTAGCCGATTAAATAATATTATGGATGAACTTATAACCTTATCTGGCACAAAACGATAATTTGTTTCGATATATTGTAATTTTGTTTCGCAAAATTACGTACCACTGTTACGTAGCACAAAATTCTGTATGTAGGTATTATAAAATAATTATCTCAATTTTCCCTAAAATAGACTTAACCTCCTTTGGAAACAAACTTTACAAATATCTGCTACACGTTTCAGAACTTGGGCCCTCGTAGCGCTCGATTTAGCAGTTTTTGGAAACTCAGACCCTCTCGTTTGTATATGCATATTTCCCAGGGCCTATGGACCGCAATTTTGTTATTAGTTTTTTAAACAAATTTTTGAAATTTTGCGTCATCAGGGTACTGAGGGTACTCTTTGCAAGGTATTGAGTTTTGGGCTTTTGTAGGGTAGAGTAGCGATAAATTGACTGTCACGTGAGAACTGGTAGAATGGGGTAGCGATAGCTCATAGGGCAAGAAGTTACTGGTATTGGCTATCAAAGTAGCTGGAGGAACTGCCAGATACTGACACTCTCTATTTCAGATATTGGACAACACTACTTTGACGCATGGCTAAATGCATGTAGAGCAGCTATATGCATAGGTATATCGACTTAGGCTTATAATCTGAGGCTGTACATACATTGTGCATCGCCACATTTATTTTGTTTTCATTGATACGTCAAATAAAGAACATGTTAAAGGATTTAGTTTCTATAGTCTCGCTTTAATTTATGTGTCAAATATGGAATTATTGCTGTAGTTACTCGGATCTTAAATTCTGAACGCGAACAGAGTCGAATGACTAAAATCAAGCACAGACAGACCCCACCATCATCAACTCTGTAATTTCACGCTTGCCTCTGCTCTAATGACGCACAGGGAACGTTAAAATGTGACTTCATTGAGAAACGACATTTTTGAGGGATCGCTTTTTATGGATTATGCTGTTTTTAAAAGCCACGTTTCGAGTTTGTATTTTTAAGTGGAATGCTAGTATTTTGCCCATTTGAAGGGTCATATTTTATGTACGTGTTTGTGGATTTTGAAGCGCTGTTGATATGTTTTTGTCTTTGCCGAGTGTTACCTGCTAGTTTTGACCTTTTCGAAAAATCACAGACGCTGACGACCGCGTTTTCACAATAAAAAAAGTGACGTGATGTTTCACAGGCCCATTCATATTCCATTTAAACTACCACAGATATTAATAGTACACTGATACGGCGATGGGATGCGATGGCTAATGGTATGTATCTACTGCGCAGTGCATTACTGCCATTGTATTCTGAGAAAAACAAAATATAAAATATAATTATAGCTGCATATACATATGCTTTCTACTTGCTTTGTATACGCAGAATGTATCTCTCTACTTACTACATATGTATTATATATTTATCACGCACTCTACATTCCCTTGTCAGTTAAAGCAATTCCAATTCTATCCTGTGATTTTACAAATGCAAGTGTACACTTGCTTTGTGAGTTGCTTATCAATTGAATATTGGGTGAGACAGTGGAGGCAAACACAAGAAAAGAAAAAAAGAAAAGAAAATCTAATATAAAATAAATACCGAAAGGCAGACAGTCAGGCATGATGGCATGGCGCCGTACGTAGTAGAATGGACTCGCGTCTCTGACCCTTGGAACCCAGTCCACTATTATTACCCTCATATAAATTATTATCCTTCTCTTGTTTTCAATGCAGAGTCGATGAATGGTGTTATTGAGGACGCGTAGGCACTAGGCAGCTATCTACGTATGCACGGATGTACACGATTACAACGAAACGAAGGTCGTAGTTGGGTTTGGTTCGATTCGATTTTGATTTTGAGTTCCACTTTGACTCGCTATAGACTTTCGTAAATAAAACTGTAGACTATACATACAAACTGTGGTACAGAAAAATAACGGAAATATATATTACTAATAATACCAATGACCACAAATAAATTAATGTGAGGTGCTATATGTATAAACCACCTTGAATCGATCTATATCTATAATGAGTGTCTCTGCACCTTTACAGATACATGGTAGAGCCTTCTTTTTCTTTATTTAACCTATTCTTCTGTGGCAAACCATGAAATTGATTACTGCTTATTTATGCTATGTTTAGCACTCTCGAAAAGGTCCAAACTAGAAATTAATTTTTCCCAAAAGGTGTAAAACTACAAATCAGTGCTTTCGAAAAGGTCCAAACTAGAAATTAGTTTTTCCCAAAAGGTGTAAAACTACAAATCAGTGCTTTCGAAAAGGTCCAAACTAGAAATTAGTTTTTCCTAAAAGATGTAAAACTAGACACTAACACTCTCAAAAGAGTCAAAACTAGAAACTAGCATTTCACAAAAGGGGCAAAAAATGTATAGAAATTAATGCTTTTAAAAAGGTTCATACTAGAAACTAATATTTCCGAGAAGGTGTAAAACTAGAAATATCGCTATTTCAGAAGGCTAAACATTCGACTAATGTCCACAAATGTGAGCTAAATTGAAACGTTTGCTTTTGAGGCGATCAGTCATTTGTAATTAGGGAAGATGTATTGCTGTGTCGACCTTGTTATGTTATCCCATCTCTGTAGTTGGGGTTTGTTTGATTTCATATTTTCTGAGTTCTTTAGTAGTGGCGTAATACGAGAGATACACAAACCAAGCCAAATCAAACCAAAGCAAAAGTATAGGAAAGCAACGTCAAGCCAAGTCATACACTGACTTACTTTTCGAACTGTTCTCTGCCGACTGCCAACCGACCGGCTATATAGGTACATACATGCAATCCATTTACATACATATAAGAATAGGAATTTATATAGCTTTACAAAATGAGATATACTCCTGTACATAGGAAAGACCACAGTATACGCATTCCTATCTGTATTCGATATTCTCGGTGCAAAACGTATATGGATGGGGCATTGAGCTATTGGAGATTCCATGCGAGCTTCTGCAAATTTTAGCCTCACTGCCACACAAAGAAGAAAAAAACAACATCTGATCCAAACACTACCAGAGACACGAACCATACTATTCTATCATACAATTGTATCATCCAAGGACAATGGATAATATTATACAGATAACTACATCAGCTTACTACTAACTGCTTCTGTTTATGTACTTTCCACGGACCGATCTTATTTCTACCAGTGTAGCCTGGTACAGTGGCAGAGCTTTTGGGTTCCGTAGTAGTGACTGCACTGATTCTACTTCAATCTCATTTCTTGAGCGTGTTTGAGGGTTTTTAAAATTGTGGGATCCCAAAAAAATCGAGGAACGGGTAAAATACAACCTCAGATGCTAGTGTAGGTACGCACAATTTTATTACTTGCCACTTGTAGTGTCGAAGATTTTTTCACGCTTACTGGCAAAACACTTTGCCGCGGCCTGTAGTCAGAGTCTGTCTCTCTGATAACTAATATGAATGCAATGGTATATGCGTTGGTTTGTGTGGCATGCGAGGCAGAGCTCTTCTGCCATTTGCATACATTATAACGAGGACGGTGTAGACGGTCAATTATACTCTTTTAAATGGGAAGCTCAAATTTAGACGTTTCTAACACAAATAATTATAGATATTTGCATTTTTAAACATGTAAGTTGTTATTTGCGCATTTCAGGAAAAATGAAAAAATGCTAGCTGTGCTTTCGAGAAGTCAGCATTGTTATGAACGGGCTCTGAAAAGGCATAATTTTATAGTAATTTGAATCCTGTCTAAATTGGACCACTGATAATCAATGTAAAAAAATAGTGCAATAAATCATGATTCAGAAAACAGTATTAATTACGACTGCAAATGCACACATCACGTAGCGAGTATTTGCCGCCGAGTTGTAGCTGGGTATCGAATAACTTCTCGAGTTAATATAATTTTTTTGCGATGGATCCGTCTTTGCTTTCGTTCAGCATTAATTTATTGTTATGACAGCGGGGTGTACATAGCACTGGATTTCTATTTGTCTATGGTAATGGCATTATTATGTAGACAGTAGCTCGTACATGTACACTATTCAAACTGTTTATCAAATGCAGTGAACTAGATCATCCGGGCACAGTGGCTGCCCTGGTGCGTAATGTGTGGTCCTAGAGCACCAAATAAACAGAAATGCGACACCGCTGTAATGATTAACCTCTTTGCTACGGAATGACATATCGCTTTACATCGTTTCAAATTGTAAATATGTTGTTTTAGCCTTTTTCAAATTGTCGCTTATTTGCATTGAATGCACTGGCAAAATTTTGGTTGCAGTTATAGCCATGTCAAAAAAACAAACACATTTGAAACACGCTCTTCGCATGTTCTCTTGTGCCGAATAGGTTAAACACTCATAGTTATTGAAAGCCTTTTGATGCCATTCATTTTCCGTGCCTGTTTGAAATATGGTGATCAATGGTTTGTTATCTGAGCCGAATATTTCGCCGACAGTTGAATATTTCAGTGTTTGTATCGATGGACATTTTAATTGTTTTGGGTCCCATCGCCCAACACCGTTATATTGAGAGTGGTGACCAATACAACGATGGCCAATTAAATTTTACGATGTCCACTGCAATAAAAATAAAATTTCAAAATATACAAAGGTCTCGAGAAATCTTGCCAGTGCATCACGTAGAATGTAATTGTGTATGATGTTGGGACGCGTAAGAAAGAGTCTAGCCATCTTGCATACTGACCAGTCATCCAGTCTGCGTTCGAGTCTAGAGGAGAAATCGTTCGTGAGTTTTCAATTCATTGTGGAATATTTTTCCATTTTTATAAAATGAAGTTGTCCGTAGTCTGTATCTTTGCTCTGGCTTCTGTCCTCGTATATTCTCAGGAATGTTACGAGTGTGTCACACAGTCGAAAGTATATGCAGTGTCATTTGAGGGCGATGTTTTGTGTGAACGGAAACAGTCTCTCAGGGGCATCAAGATACGATACACTGCAACGAGCTTGCGGGCATGTGCAGCGATCCAGCAACAACAGATAAAGCTCACAAGTGAGTCAGGTGAGTGTCGAGTAGACTTTATTTATTTATAAATTCAATTTATCCTTTATCTGTATTTGTAACTTTTTGATGTATTTTGCTTCCTATGTTTTTTTTCCATTTTGTCTGCCCTTATACATATCTGTTTTATTTAAGTCTGAGCTCTTGTCTTGAGCTCACTTCTGGCCCAACGTTGCGCCGAGTGCCACGTTTAGTTGTTCCCTTCAAAATCAAAATCAAAATGCAATGCAATCCATATGCATATTATTGGTTAAAGTGTTGGTGCGTAGAAGTCTCTCGTCTACTATTCAGCACGTACCGTATATCTTCGAATAATTTCTCCGATCCTAATTAATAATTTAATTCGTACGACGGACCACTGAGAGTATAGTTTGTGGTTTGTGGATTGGAATAAAAATGTTTAGGCCATCTGCTAGCTCCGTAAAATTATGTCATAATTCAAACTCCAAAATATTTTGACACCCGAAACATCGACTGCACTTTAAAATACTTGTGGGGTACCTACTAATTTAGTTACATTTAAAGTGGTCTGCGATCACGATTCACGGAATGGATGTATTTATATTAATACGCTTACTCTCTCCACTGCGAGGATATTATTGTCAGAAAGGAAGCCCAACCACACAGACTGCTTCTATGTGAGAACCTATTAAGCATGTTTAATTTTAATTTCAAGAAACAATCTGTGTTTTTATGAAGGCATTAGAACGGATCAGTAGAAAGAACGATAGTCGTCACTTTAGTTTTCAATTCCCTGCCCTGGACTAACACGAAATGATGTTAAATAATTATTGTTGAGGGCAAATCATGAAAGGACAGTAGTTACATGATGCCCACCTACCTACAAAGTAGGCCTACAAAGTAAGGAAACATCTTTTTTGGTAAAAATGTAGGTAGGTAAATGTAGGATTAATTTAAAATGTAGGAAGTAAGTGTTTTCCTACTTTTCCTACATTTTCTGTTTTAGATAGATGGCAACTAGCAACAATAAATACAAACGTCACATAGTCATAGAGCAATTCATTTTGGGTATGTCAAAATGCATTCGAATTTACAGTGTATTTACGACAGTGTTGCCCTAGTCTAGTCGAATATTCGTGACTTGACTAGGGTTGACTAGACTTGACTAGACTAGCCGGCCCTTTTAGAAGATGTGACTAGACTAGCCGATTTTTTAAAAATGACTAGACTAGATTAGCTCATCGACGTCCTATGCCAATCTGTGTGATTTGACTATACTAGGCTACCTTTAAGTACGCGGTTCATTTTTACAAAACTAGGAAATGTAGGAAAAAATGTAGGAAATCTTTTCAAAAAGTAGGATGTAGGTAGGTAGTTTTGTTTAGTCATCTCATGATGAGATGGTAATTGTTCTGAAAGTTTTTAAATTCAATTTTAATTCTACCTAAGCTCAGTCACTAAATGGCTAAATACCATTTCAATTTCAATTACCAACTGTAAGTAGGAAGGTATTAGTACAGAGGGAGAGACGCAGTGGTAATTTTGGAGATGAGTATAGACTCAAACATAAAAAAGAGACACAAACAACCATTCAGCTGCAAACCTTGTTATCTCAAAGCACAATTAAATACGACTACATACAAAGTGGCTCCGCAGATAGAAGCTTTTACTAGGCCTACCTGGTTTTTTTGTGTAGAATTTAATTATACGCCATCTCCTGCATCGTCATTTCGTTTCATTGTCGATCGTTAATCGGTGCTTGTGTTATGACCATGCATTATATGTGTACCCGCCTATGCACATGTACTACTGTACCGTTGTTGTATATGTACACTTTGGCTGAGCTGAATCGTCATACTTTAGAGTCAATATTTTTAATTTTCGTCGTAATTTTCACAAAGCACTTCCAATTCCAGTTCCAATGCTTGCTCAGTCAAGCTACAGGTATAAAATGTCAAACAACTGGATTATGCGACAGTTTGGAGCGATTCAAGAACAGTTAATGATCTCTACAAGGTTATGTTTTTTCTCTGAACTCAGAATAGTCGTGTTTAAAACCTACATTTATTTTACCTTTATTCTCTCATTTTACCAGAATCGCTTTATTTTTGTTTTCTGTACTTTTCTTTCCCTTTTACCTGTAACTATAACCACGTAGGCAAACATGTACTACATGTGAAACAGACGCAAGTCTATCAGTAGCAGTCTGCTTATACCCCATAGCAAGACTAAACATGCCTCAATAAATAAAAAAACATTTAGTTGATACAAAAAAAACTTTACATAGCGTCCAATTACAATGCAGAGTGTGACAGAAGGCCTAGAAAGTGCACTAACAAGTTGTCGCAGCAATGTTTTAAAAACCATTTGACATTTTTGACCTTTTTTTAAAATGTTGCATTCGCAAATGTACCTAGGTACCCACCTACATACATAGGTATGTATTTTCTACTTTTTATTTAGCAGGTGTGGATCCATATCTTTCTATGATCTAAATGCGTTCGCTTCACCAGTCAGTCAGTCGATAAATGGAGGAAATATTCAGCTCGATTGGGTTGGACTATCTTGCTCACTGTCTCTATCTCTATTTTCATGTCTTTTGAGTTTGGAGTAGAGCACATTTCTTATTATTTATTGGTAACTACTGTGGGGCAAGTGGAATTGCTCAAGTGTGACAGTAAAAATACAACGGAAATTAAATAATAGGTATATAACAGTTAGTATTTTTATAATTAGACACATTTTAATTCGAGGGTTGTTGAAAATTAGAGAAATAGGTTGCAGTTTTTTGAAATAGTTTAAAAGAATAAAATGTGCATTTCAGAACACGTAAACGTAAATTGTATCTTTTTAAAACTAAAACAGTAAACACGTGTCTACCATTTCAATGATACTTAATTATGTAATTATTTGTACGTTTAGATGCCAAATTCTCGGATTTTGGTGTCAGTGAATCAGCCACTGTGCCGGTCAGTGCATATACAACGACAGAGAAGATAGCGACCGAGTTTAACCAGGCTGTCACGTATACGACGACCTTGACATCGACTGGACTGTCCACGACAGGGGTGGCTGTTGTAGGCCCAGACTCAGTGACCGATGCCTGGATGCCTTTGACAGACGAAGTATTACCCAGTGATGGTGGGGTATCAGAAGACTCGACAACGGTTCTAGAAATTGTCTTGCCAACTGCAGCAACACCTGAGAATGAAAAGAATCCGGCGGCGAGCTTTGGTGCGTTTAGTCAAGGCAATTATACATTTATATTACAGAATGATCTCGCTTCCATTGCTAGCACGTTCTCTGTCTTTTATGCAACGGTGCTGAAATTTTTATTTATTTGTTTAGAAACCCCGACTCACCGAGAGCAACGTGCCTTCCGGTCAATGTGTCGTACAGCGATGCTCATCGATAGACTAGGCCAACGTAAGCGGTTTCGTGGGACTATTATTGGAAACAGGGTCTTTGCATGGAATAATCGCAGCGTTGCCAGGAATTACACACTGCTTTGCAGTGAAATGATGACGGCACACAAACTTCGTCGCCAGTAAAATTCTTTTTGTACAACTGTTGTGCTTATATGTAACAGAATTTTTAAATTTTGTTCCATTTTGATTGTCATTTGCTTCAAATATTCGCGTTTTTTTTAGTTGTAACTGGCGTCGTGTCACGACAGGAGAATATGTGCTTTTCGATGAATATTGGGAAACATATTATCAACTGTTATATTGTATTTTGGTTTTGTTTATTTATCGACAAGTACGCCAATAGAGCTATGGTATTTTTGTGGTGTAGTGGTCATATATAAAGTACAGTGAGCTGTGACAACACTAGGCAAAACATGTCGAAACCATCTGGGGAAAATTGCATTCGTTGGTTATTACTCATTGCGGTCCTATACGCCGATACATTCGTATTGTATTTAAATTTGATTAGTGACATTTATGACATGCTTGTTAAAATATCAGTACCAGTTTGTGGCTGGATTAAACGACGAGTAGCAGACGTTTGATTTAATTAGCCGTTTGTAAATGCCGCGATGTACACTCAAACCATAATAAATAAAATGCAGATTCTGATTCTCTTATCGTCCTTACATCTTGTTGCAATGTGCGTTTAATGCATAGCTAACGGGAATTTGAACATTTGGAGTCAAATTACGTATACAGTTGGTGGTGTGTCTCACTGTTCACTTGCTTTCGTCATCACTGGATATGTTTTCATATGCTGTGTTGGGACCGTCTACGCTTCTTGATTCTATATTCTGCTCTTCTTCGTAGATCCTGCTCACCTTTACGCTACATCTCTTTGTATTCTGGTGAGTGGGTGTCACATGTGTATGTGGTCTGTCTTTGTGTTTGTTCGTTTTTGCTCGTTTTTTTTCAGGCTTATTGCCATTATACTTTGCACCGTGATCGCTCGGGTCTGGCGTAGTGTCATTTGAGGTGCCAGTACAAGAACGTCCATCGACTACGCCTGTCTCTATCTCCAGTGTGAGTTGAGACTGTCCTTTAATTTAAAGTTTGCACGTTGGAGTTTTGTGGTTTGAGAATTCGACGTTCGAAGGTTTGAAAAGATGTGAAGTTAACCATACTTACTGTTCAGTTTCCAAATGCATTCCACCAGAGCGGCGTTTCTCGATTCCAAATTCATAATGGTCTGTAATAGCTGCCTGTTTTCGACTCCACAGCCCACAAAAGACATACTGTGAATGAAAATGAAACGTTTAGATGTAACAACAACAAATTGAATAACCGTATTTCCTGTGCCGCTGTCCTTGGCAACTATTACAAACAACGGATTCCAATCTGGCGACTATTTTAGGCACGACATTTATTGTAAAAACTGAAAAACGTATGTCAGACTTGACTGAATTGTAAACACGTTATCTTACATGTGACTTTGGCGTTTCTATAATATGTAATAATTAGTGTGTGATTTCCAATACTTTTAATGTTATCTGATTTTACGACTCGGGGAAACATTTTGGAATAATATCGTTTTGCCTGGAAATAAACAGAGGCCCAGGAATTATTCTAGGCTAGTGATTAATACAGGAAATACGGTATCGTGCTTCAAAGGTGGAATTAAATCAATCTGTCTTGACAGTCTGTGTTATTACCTGTTCTCGATTGTTGTTATATGTTGAAACTTGACGGCAACTTTAGCAGTTAGTTGGTTGTGACTTATATTTGCTGTCTCGGCAGTGTTTTAATGACGGCTATTCGATTGCAGTGTCTGCGAGTCAAATAGTTTTTGGTTTTGGTTGAGACGTAGATATATCCGTCGTCGAGATGCGTCTTTAATACAGACCTCGGTCAAATTGTTAATTTTTGTACACGTTTTTGTTGAATGTATTAAATCCTTTGTATGGATTATCTGTTGGACACGCGTGACCATTTACATGTAAATATTTTATTGTTGTGTATCTGTCTCGCATTGTTTGCTAAGTGTAGATCCGTGTTGTGTTTATTTATTGTTATATTATGTATACTAGTGTTGAAGTGCCAGGTCTGCGTCAGTGCTCTGATTGTCTTGGATATTATTCACCTGTGCATAGACACTGTCACGGCGTAGTTTGGAGTACCAACGCATCGACAGTCCAGCAAAGACATTAGAAAGTGTATATAATGCACTTGTTGTTTTTTAATATTACGGTTTAGTCGAGAACATGTATTCATCTGAATATGACACGAACCACATTGACTGGGCCTGTGTTGCCCTTTGTTTATTGCAATCTGGAAGCTTACATGTAAAGAAGATGCGCTTATATTTTCCAGCACTTCTAGAGTATTTTATCTAATACCAGGAAAAATGTAACAATTAATTTGATTTGAATGTCTAATTCGTATTACAGATGTGTGCGTACTAATGTATCCTTGAATCTTTTCGTGAATACCTTTTCTATTTTTGATACTTTTTATTCACATTCTTTTATAAGTGCGCTGTGTCGATACCTAGTCCAGTCTCCAGTCAACTGCCAGGGCAGTGTAATTCAATCTCGTGGGTATATCAAATTGCAAAGCTAATTCATGTGCCTATGTACACGGATATTATATACATACATACATATTAATTGTGTTGTTTTATACAAGCCGTATGTCCTTTAATGGTTCGTTATATCATAAAAATACAATAATTGATCTTTGATTCCTCTGTATTGTATTTTCTGGTTTGAACTGAATAAAGCTTGTATGGGAAACGGTGCACTGTCATTGTTCTGGCGCATTCATTCATCCCACATCCGGGCACTCTATGATTCAGGGTATTAGACTCTCATTTG
>JAQFZC010007040.1:0-11703 GCA_034695205.1 Dicyrtoma fusca | reverse complement strand
AGTGGACTGAGCTTTGAAGTGTTTGGCACGGCCATAAGCGTGTCGAACACGGAACCCCTAAAGATACATACATACATCTACATATGACATAATCGGCGGCATTTACTTTAGTGGTGACTTAGTCCGTTCTTGGTGGCCAATTTGTTTTAACTTGGTGGTCCATTTAGCTGCTAGCGTTTTCAAGAGAAACATTTTTCGAACTACTATATTTTAATTTTAACGTTTTGGACGTGTGTTTTGAAATCAAAGGCTTTACAAAGGTAGATTTAATATAGGCGGGTTCAAGGAAGTTCGGTTTCATAAAAGTGGATTTTGAATAATCTCTTTTGGTTTCTTTCTAATCCAGCATACAGTCTGTGTTAGCAACTGCTTAATCTGAATCCTTTAAAGGCGTTTAGTTTGCGTAAAGAATACATTACAGAAAAAATATCCATCCAATTTTTTAGATGCATACAACACTATGATTTGTACTACTTCAAAACATGCAAACATCAGTTAAAACTTTGGAAAAGCCACAATGCGATATAAGCTTTTTCAAAACAAGCAAAGCCACAATTCACAGTTTTTTAAAACACACAAAACTACAATTTAGGCCTTTCCAAAATAGTGAAAGCGACAATTAACATTTTTTCAAAATAGTCAAAACCACAATTTAAACTTTTTCAAAACAAGTAAAACCACTGGAAACACATTTTAAAACACGTGAAGTACAGCAGCAGATAATAAATCATTACTGGTTTCAATATAATTTATCGTCTTCTAAGCCCGGGATTGTTTTTAAGGCAACCGTAGCTTTGTAATAATTTTATATATAAAAACTTTATTAAGTCACTGTTACACAATTGTAATAGTCGTACGACTCAGTATACAGTACATATTGTTTTTCAGTGTAGATGAATATGGTTTCTATGTATAAATGTATTTAAGAATATTAATGGACTTCACTGAATAAACCGACATGTATGTATCCTTACTTTGAGATCTCAACTTACAAAATTAGGAATTTTGTGCGGCGTTGAAATACAATAAAATAGTTACGAGCTTTACTGCAATTTACTGATTTATAATTATTATTATTACTGATGTCTATCGTTAAGCAATTATGAATTGAATTAAATAAAATAATAAATAAAATTAGTTTATCACCAATAAAGGATAAATCCTGAATCTTGGTGGTAAATCTTTTTTAAGCTCGTGGGATTTAATCTAGAACTTGGGAATTTCCCCTGGCTGGTGGTCATTTTTAATTCATGTTGGGTGGCCAGTTAATTCTATGCTCATTAAAAAACACAGTTTTTGGAAACGAACTTATTGTTAGTATAAATTACCTTTTTTTCAAAATACACTTTTTTACATTCATGTTTCGAAAGTGGTTTTTTAAAAAACCCGTTTTTCGAGCATGGGTTAAAAATACGGTAGGGTTTAAGAGAGGTGGGCTTTAAAAAAGTTGGATTTTGAATAGTGTGTTTTTTTCTCACACAAAGTTCAGTGTTCGCTTGAAATTGTTTTTGTTGAGTAACCTTGTGGCTAATAAATTAGTATGATTAGTATGCGGAAAGAATAAATGACAGATTTCAAAATATTCCTATTTACTACTTCATTTTTAACGTCGCATTAAACTGCATTGTGTAATAACTTGCCTCTGTTCAGTTTCCAGTCCACTTTAAAATAACAATTTTAATACAAGAAAATCCTCCGTCTAATCACTGGAAAAGCCTGAGATTGTTTTTTAAGCCCAGGTGGCCTCGTGACAAAATTACAAATGAGCGGATGGCAGACACTATCCTACTTTTAATTAGTTACGTCGTAATTAGTCTCCCAGTAGATTAAAATGCAAATTGCAAAATACATAGAAAAACATACGCTAAAGTTTAGATGTGTTGTAATTACGCCTTAATTTCTGTTTCCCTTACATTAGTGAACGTTGACGGAAATAAAATCACAGAAACACACGCAAACTGCCAAAAATATTTTTAGCAAAATTCTTTGAAAAAGGTGTTTTTTATTCCGTCAAAATGAATGGAGTTTTTCTGATTTTAGCATTTATAATTATTTTACCCATAATTCAAGGTAAGTGACAGTAATTTAATGGCACCATCCTGCTAAAGTCTACCATATTTTTTATTTAACCTTTTCGATATAGCAATATAGTTTCTAGTTTTATACCTTTTCGAAAATGATGATTTACAGCTATTGACCTTTTTGAAAATGTTAATTCCCTGTTATTCAACTTTGTCAGAGTGTTCGTTCCTAGTTTTGATCTTTATGAAAACGTTGATTTACAGTTTTTGACCTTTTTGAAAGTGTTAATTTCTAGTTTAAACCTTTTTGAAAGCGTTAGTGTCTTGCTGTACACCTTTTTGAGAGTGTTTATTCCTAGTTTTGAACTTTTTGAAAATGTTGAATTCTAGTTGTGACCCTTTTAAAAGGGTCAATTTCTAGCTTTGATCTTCTTGAAAATGTTAAAATGTTTACTTTTTTTCAAAATGTTTATTTGTAGTAAAAACACTAAGCCACTTAATGGGTTTCACGTTCTGAATAGGCTAAAATGTTTTACGATTTTTAAACTAGCGATTCCATGGATAGCCGAGCCCCGTCCGGGCCAGCAATGGTGGCAGCACAAGCACAATGCCATCAAGGAAAACACTGTCGTCAATAAGGAGAAAATAAATATTATTTTCTATGGCGATTCCCTCATGGAAGGCTGGGGTGGCCCAGCTGGTCTGTCAATTTTCGAAGACAAATTAGCCCCTTTGGGTTCAGTCAACTACGGGGTCTACGACGATCGGACGGAGCAACTTCTATTCAGAATAGCTGATGGCGAAATAAATGGGTTAAAGCCAAAACTGGTCGTTTTACAAATTGGCAACAGTAATACCGAAGATTCTACGGACGATGTAGTTCGAGGGATCCATGCCGTCGTAGATTTACTTCTGGAAAAAGCGCCAACGGCAAAAATCCTACTTTTGGGTCTTTTTCCAAGAAATGATGCTCATTGGTTTGCCCGACTTTCGGACATTAATATTAAAATCTCGAAATTGGCCGATTGTCAAAAGATCTTTTTTTTTAATTTGTTTAGTAACTTTGCCTGTGGATGGGGGAAAGTAGATGGGGCTCTGTTTAAGGCGGATCAGGTCCACCTGGAACTTATGGGGTATAGAGTGTGGGCCGAGGTTATGGGAAATACCGTAAATGAACTCATTCAATAATTATTTGGCTTTATTTTAACCTATTTCTAGCTGGGAAACCATAGAAAGAATACCTTAGAAAAGTGCTTTGGTTTTTATAGAAATTGACTTTTTACAAACGACAAAACTAGAATTACAATTTTTAAAAGTAGTCAAAACCAGAAACTAAGACTTTCAAAAAGGTCAAAATAAGAAATTAACATTTTCAAAAAGATGCACAACAAAATATTAACACTTTCGAAAAGATCAAAATAAGAAACTAACACTTTCAAAGAGATCAAAATAAGAAACTAACACTTTCAAAGAGATCAAAATAAAATTAACACTTTCAAAAAGGTCAAAATAAGAAATGAACATTTTCAGAAAGATGCAAAACAAGAAATCGACACTTTCAAAAAGGTATAAATAAGAAATTAACTGACTTTCAAAAAGATGTAAAACTAGAAACAGTACCGTTTCGAAAAAGTTAATTGCTAATTCAACTGTTATTATTACAGTGTGTTTGTTCTGATGTTGCAGCTGAGCATAAAAATGTAGACTTAGACGCCGTTTCAAAATAAAAATGTTTTTTGTTTCAAAGTATACGCAAAGTTATGATGGAGATTTTGTGGGAGGAGCTATGTATTAATTTTGATCGTAAACATCTAGAATTGTAGCATATTTTAATGCGGCATTAAGCCAAGATTTATTTTCAAAATTTTTACTCTGATTAATGGGATTAATTTTTGTAATTTTGGGCTTGTTAGAAGCTACAAGTGATTCTTAACATTTTTTACTGCAGTCCAGTCGATACTCCTTATACGCACAAATGATCTCTTTTAGCTGCTTCGCTACATTTGAAATTCCCGCCGGGCTTCCGTTTCCGTTTCCGTTTCCGTCATCATTTCCTTTACGCACATTGGCCAGCTCCCTATGGAGCGTGATCATGGACCACATGTCTTCATGGTCTGTGACCTTGACCGTTTCCTCAAACAAGCTCTTGAGTGTGGTGGCGCCCTCTGCTGCCGCTCCCGTTCCTTTCCTTCCAATGCAGTTATCGTTCGGATTTTCAAAAATTGGCGCGAAAAACTCGCGCCTCTCAACTTCGGCGGGCCTCGTCAATTTCCAGCACTTTTCGTGGCCATCGAAGACCGGCTGCAGGTCCTTCCCGAGCCCAGCGACGTCACACCCAGCGGTTGCAAGAACGAGTACTGACTTCGAAGCGGTGTCGAAGAGTAGCTTCCTTAACAAACCGAGCTCCCCGCCTAATCTCTTGGCCAGCTGATCGATCCTTGGAACAAATAGAATGCAAGGCTTTGGATAATCCTTGGCTTGCTTAACGATGTCCACTAAAGCATTGATCGTGAACTGCTTGTGTTCTTGAAGCATCGATTCCTCGTTGAGAACGAATAGGGTCAAGCCGCTAAAGCCAGGGGCTCCAAACACACTTGGAATAAGGAGATAGTCCAGAATATCGTCGCTCCTTCCTAGCTGATTCCATGCTAGAAAACAGTTTGGACCCCCAATGCTCTTGCTACTGTTGCTGTTGCAGTGAGGCAGTAATTTTTTTACGAGAGATTTTGTCGAATTTTGGATCAATGGCTGAATAAAGTCGGAGATTTGAAGGATCTTAATGTAGCTTCCATACACGTTGGATTGACTTGGCTGCATGGAGCTGAGAGCCTCGTGCCAGTCTGACGTGAGGATACGCTCCGTGTCATTGACCTTCTTGACCTCTGAGGGTGCTAAAGGTCGTGACTTTGACCTTGGGTCAAGGTCAGCCGTCGATCTTTGCGACCTTCTAACACAGGCGAAGAAGGCTTCGGAGCAGAGCTTGTCAAGGTCAGCCCCTGTGAAGCCGTTGGTGCTCATGGCCAATTGGTTCAGGAGCTTTTCCCCCGGTGAACTTTGACCCCACGTCTTCGTATAGAGTTGAATGATCATCTTCCGGCCATTGACATTAGGCGGGGAAAATTGAATGTGGACGTCGCAGCGACCGGGTCGCTTCATGGCTGGGTCAACGGCGTCCCGACGGTTCGTGGCACAAATGACCAAAATTTCGCCACCTTTGACCTTGTCCATTTCCCCCAGGAGGGTGGTCACAACATTAGTGTACACCGGAACCGAAGACTGGAGGCTATTGCGGTTCGGGGCGAGGCCGTCCACCTCGTCGAAGAAGAGGATGGAAGGTTTGTACCGGGTTGCCTGGGCAAAAATCTCCCGGAGGTTCTTCTCCGATTCGCCCACCCACATGGACATGACGTCACTGCCCCGCCGCATGAAGAACGTGTACTTGGTGGACGTGAGGCGGGACAGTTCCGCGGCCAAGACTTGGACGAAGAGGGTCTTTCCGGTTCCGGGCGGTCCATGGAGGAGGATGCCCTTCGGGGGGCAACGACCGTGGCGCTCCACAAAGTCCTTGTTGACGATTGGGAAAATTATTCGGGTTTTGACCTCTTCTATTAGCTCATCGTTTCCGGCCATGCTCGTGGCAAAACTTAGCGTGGGGTCAACTGGCTCGGGTCGCAGGTGCGGGGCAGGCTCGGAGGAACCTCCGCCGCCACCGGCCCCGCCACCCCCGAAGAGTTGAGGCTGGAACTGTTGGGCATCTTTAAAATTAAAATTACGATTTAGCTGGCAAACCATGAAGTTGTTTAATTTTTTGATTGTAAATTGCTGATTGTAACATGTTCAAAAGGCTAAAAGTTAGAAATTACATTTTCAAAACGATCAAAACTAGAATTCGACATTTTTAAAAAGGTGTAAAACTACAAATTACAACGTTCAAAAACGGCGAAGACAGAAATCAACACTTTTCTAAAACGTTCAAAACTAAAAATCAGCACTTTTTTAAAACGACCAAAACTAGAAATCAACATTTTTAAAAACGTGTGAAACTAGAAATTAACACATTCAAAAACGTCATAATCAGAAACCAACACTTTTTCAAAACGATCAAAACAAAAAATTAGCACTTTTTTTAAACGACCAGAACTACAAATCAATACTTTTTCAAAACGACCAAAACTTTAAATCAAACATTTTTAGAAACGTGTAAAACTACAAATTAAAACATTCATAAACGTCAAAACCATAAATGAACCCTTTTCCAACCCTTTCAAAACTAGGATTCAACATTTTCAAAAAAATCAAACCTAAAAATAAAAACTTTCAAAAAAGCTAAAACTAGGAATCACCTTTTTCAAAAAGTGTAAATTATTATACCTATGTTTGTTTCGAAAAGGTTATTTAATTAGTCAATAGTGGTAGCATTTCTTTTGGATTGAGTTTAACTTGTTTTTGTAGGTAACTTACTTTCCGCTTTGGAATCAAGGCCAAGGTCATGGTCAAGGTCACGTAGAAGGTCGCCAGTTGTAGAGTTAGCGTCTATTTTAAATTCGATGAAGCTTGGCACGATGGGCGTCAATACTGTGACTGTAGCTGTCAGGGGGCTCACTTCTGTGACGGTGTCTGATTCTGATGATGAAGGGGAGCGCTTTCGCTTGAGTGTCCTTGGCTTCGGCCTTGGTTTATAATTAGCTTTGTTCTTTCTTCGTGTCATTTTAAATCAGCTGAACCTCAAGTTAATGACTTGGCTTGGCTTGGCTCTTGGCGGCTTCCTTCAATATTTATGAATTTTGTGGTATTACTTTTAGTTAGATCGTTCGATTTAGATTTATTCAAGTCTAACTACTTATCATTATTTATTATTGAATACTCTCCCGTGAGGCATCTAACTACATATTTGCAAAAAATGTTTTTAAATTGCAAAAATATCTTGAAACAAATTTTGCAACAATGAAAAGAGACAAATGCACTTGCCTGTACTTCAATGTACTGACTACTGACTACGTGACTACTGAGACTGAGACAGTTTTTTGTACTACAGAAAAACATTCAGAAAAATCAGAATCTGTAAAAAAGTAGTTTTAAAAAAATTAATAAAAAAGAATTTGAATTAATGCTTCTGTCACACAATAATTTCTTTATTCTTGTGGTAACTCTTGGCGATAATAAAAAAAATAAATTTCTATTATTAATATAATACGTAATTTTATTAAAATCTAATCCACTGACTTTTAGTTTATCTTTTGGTAGAAGTTTGATGTTTTTTTTAAACAAAACGTGTTCGCGCTGAATGGAAAAAAATGGCGTTTTCTTCCTATTTTTTAATTTTGCTAATAGTTTATTTTAATTTTACTGACCTGCTATGATTCTGCTTTCAATAAACTAAATGCTGTGTTTAGCTGGTGGCAAATGGCAAAGTAGTAATCATTTTGATTAGATAATTAGATATTAGATTAATTAGTTTCAGTTTCAGATCAGATCAGAGTGACCAGCAAATCCAGCTCCTGGTCTTTTAAGTCTTAATGGAATTTTAGAAAACTTATTAGAAAGTAATAGAAAATATAATAGTCGAGTAGTATTAAAATATAAATAATCAAAAATTAATCTTGTACAGCAATAATTTTTTATTAGCTACAAAAACAGAACAGAATTACAAAATTATAAACTGTAAAAATAATTATTGGCAAAACCAAAAAGTGTCAATCATGGAATTACTAAACGAAAGCATGGGAGGTGGAGATGATAGGCCTAGCTCAGACCGGGTGATTAAACTGATAGAAAATGCCAAAACTGTGGGCACAAATAAATCACAAAAGAGATGTGACTGTGACAAATGCCAAGCGAAACGAGAAGAGCAACAAAACGAGAATGATGAAGAAAACGAATCAATTCCACCAAATAAAAGATCAAGATTTGAAGATGGCCAGCTAATCATTGAGAACGTTGAGTTGGAGGCAGACAGTGCATTTCTAGATGATTTTGTAGCAAGGCTTACTGGTTGGTAAAAACTTTAATCACATAAAATGCAACAAAAAAATAATTAAAGTTATGCTTGATAATTATAATTATTTATTTGTCGTCTATTTTGCAGGGAAACGAACCTGCGATGACAAGCCAAACGTGACCCAGAAAGAGATTGAAGATGTGATCTGTCAAGCCAAGAAAGAAATTTTAGCGGAACCGATGCTACTACGAATTAAGCCACCAGTGAATATGTGTGGTAAAAAATAGAGATCGCCATTTTTTTGATAATTTATTATTGCAAAAAGTAGTAGTTACTAATACATCGCGATTTAGGATGCACAATGCGCACGTCTGTGCCGCTTAAAAGCAAAGTGACGCCGAGGTAAATGTGATAAGACACAAAATTCCCCACTTAGGCCATATTTATTTTTAAAGAAGAGAAAAACTATGTTTTGCCTGTCTTGAAAAGGAGTTAGTTGAGCTTTTCATTGTTTCAAAGGGTTTAAAATACGGATTCATTCCCAAGTTTTGAAAAGGTCAAAAGGTGTAAAATAAGGCTTTCCTTGTTTTGAAAAGGAACAAAATCAGGTTTTGTATGTTTCGAAAAAAAGTGTAAAATGAGGTTTTGGGTGCTTTTAGAAGTGTAAAATGAGGTTTTGCTTGTTTAAAAAAAATGTAAAGTGAGCTTTTGCATGCCTTGAAAAAGTGTAAAATGAGGTTTTGCTACCTTTGAAAAAGTGTGAATTGTAGTTTTGAGTGTTTTGAAAAGGTGTAAATTGTGGTTTTGATTGCTTTGCAAAAGTGTCAAATGAGGTTCTGCATGTTTAGAAAAAGTATAAAGTGAGGTTTTGCATGATTGCTTTGAAAAAGTGTAAATTGTAGTTTTGTATATGTTTTTAAGAAAGTGGATGACTTAGTGCTTACGCAATGGCAAAATAGTAATGAGTTCACAATCAATGAACATCTTCAAAAAAAAACGGAAAATCATTGCGCATTCTGCCTTTTATCTTGCTTAATGTAAACATGCATGCCTCACTTTGCCTCTTAACCAGCGATTTAATGCTAAAAAATGAATTGATTTCTTCGTAGGAGACATTCACGGGCAGTTTGACGATCTCGTCCGAATCTTCAAGAAAGGCGGCTGCCTTCCAGGCTCAAAATATTTATTTCTCGGTGATTACGTTGACCGGGGCGACAAGTCCGTGGAAGTGATCTCCCTTCTGCTCGCATACAAAGCTCGCTATCCCAGTCAAATTCATCTTTTACGTGGCAATCACGAGTCCAGTCCGGTGAACAAGAGATACTCATTTTATACAGAGTGTAAGTCTGTCATTTTATTTTTTTCTAACCTTTTCGAGACGGTGCTATAAGTCTAGTTTTTTACATCTTTTTAAAAATCTTAATTTTCAGTTTTAGCCATTTTTAAAATAAAAGCTTTCGTTTTAAAATGTTTAATAATGTTAGCTACTAGCTTAAAATGTTTTTAAAATTGTTGCTTTTATTAGTTTTGACCTTTTGTAGAAATTAAAAAAAAAGTATATTCATCTGCACTGTGACCATTTTTTAAAGTGTTATTGACTATTTTGGAATGTTTTTAATACTTTGTTATGTAATTTCTAGTTTTGTTCTATTAAAATGTACTATTTTATGTTTTGACAGTTTTAAAAGTGTGAATTTCCAGTTTGTGCCTTTTTCGAAAACGTTAATTTCCAATTTGTACCTTTTTGAAAACGTCAATTTCTAGTTTTGACCCATTTGAAAATGCTAATTTCTATAGTTTCCGCCTTTTTGAAAACGTTAATTTCCAGTTTTTGCCCTTTTAAAAATACTAATTTCTAGTTTTAACCTTTTTGAAAACGTTAATTTACCGTTTTGACCTTATTTAAAGTGCTAATTTCCAGTTTTGACCCGTTTAAAAATGCTATCTTCCGGTTTTTCGAACTTTTTGAAAATTTGATTTCTAGTTCCTTACCATGTGTTAACAAAGGACACTTTGTAGAAACAAGATCGTAAACCAAAACTTTGAAAAGTCCCGCCTAATTTGCTTTTCATATTTTCCACAACAGGCACTGGTAAATTTAGTAAAAAGCTGTATTCAGCTTTTTCGGATATTTTCAACAATTTACCCGCCGCAGCTGTGGTTGGCGAGAAAATTTTCTGTGTTCACGGAGGCCTCAGTCCGGGTCTTAAAGACGTCAACCAAATTCTGAGCATCCGGCGTCCCTCGGAAATCCCCGCTAGAGGCCTCTTGTAATTGACAAGACAAACGCTTTTGAATTTGTTTGAAAATCTAAATTTGTAATTTTGTTCAGTTCAAAACGATGATGCTAAAAATATCCTTATCTTAAATAGATGTGATCTTCTGTGGGCTGATCCGAGTGAGCATGTGGAAGGATTTGACAAAAATACAGATCGGGGAATTTCCTACATCTTTGGAGAGCAAGCCATTGCCGATTTTCTTTGTAATAACAACTTGGAACTGATTTGCCGAGCTCATGAGGTTTGTTTTTGTATTTTGCTCTATTTTGCTTTCTCTCCGTTAAAATGTTGTTTTTTAAAATTTTTAAAACGGTGAAATTTTTAGCTTTCAAATGAATGTTTTTGAAAAATGTTGATTTCAACTTTCTGAGCTTTTTGAAAAACTTGTATTCGACTTTTGACCTTTTTAAAAACGTTTATTTGAGGTTTTGACCTTTTTGAAAATGTTACAATATTACAATTGAGTTTTGACCTTTATGAAAACGTTCAGATTGAGTTTTGACTTTTGAATTTTTTGGAAAACGTCGAGTTTTGATTTTTTGAGCTTTTAAAAAAAATTTTATATTATTTTTTAGTTTTGAGTTTTTTGAAAACGTTGATTTGGGTTTTTGACCTTTTTAAAAACATTACGATTGTGTTTCGACCTTTTTTTTTGAAAGCGTTGATTTTGAGTTTTTGACCATTTTGAAAAGCGTCGATTTTCATTTTTTATGAGCTTTTTAAAAAATTTTAATTTCGAGTTTTAATCTTTTTTGAAAAAGCTGATTTGGAGTTTTGACCTGTGCTGTGTGAAAACGTTAACATTGAGTTTTGACCTTTTTGGAAACGTCGATTTCTAGTTTTTTGACCTTTACAGAAATGTCAATTTCTCATTTTGAACCTTCTGAAATTGTTATATAGTTGCTAATCTTTTGTCAATTAATGTATTTGAATAATATTAATTCGTAGTTTCGATCGTTTCGTAAAAGGTAATTGATAGAAAAAAGGTTTTAAAAAACAACTTTTGTAAAAATTTATCACTGCGTTTTCCCAGCTCGAAATGGGTTAATTCTGTTAGTATTAATTTTATACTTTTATGGATTCTCGATCAAATTGATACAATAATACCGTCTCTTCACTCTGTAGGTTGCAATGAAAGGCTATAAATTCTACAAGAAGAAACAGCAGCTTGTCACCCTATTCTCAGCTCCCAAATACGATGGATACAACAATAAAGGGGCCATCATGGTTGTATCGAGTAATTTGACAGTCACTTTCCAAACACTGTCTTAAGAAAATAATGGAGCCAACAAGGAACCATGCTAAACGACATTACAAAATTATTAAAGCGTTTACTTGTATAAGAAAATGAAGGAAATAAAATTTTCAGCTTTTTAAATAAACAAGGCTGTTAGGGATATGTCCTAAACACTTCAGCTAACTATATGCTGGAATAAGATGAACGTCGAGTTCAGGCTTGGCAAGT
>JAQFZC010007039.1:0-11706 GCA_034695205.1 Dicyrtoma fusca | reverse complement strand
GTTTTGACCTATTTGAAAAGTGTTACTTGCTGGTATGGACCTTTTTGAAAGCGTCAGTTGCTTGCTTTGACTTTTTTGAAAAGTGATAGTTAATAGTTTGGACCTTTTTGAAATGTGTTAGTTGCTAGTTTTGACCTTTTTAAAAACGGTAATTTATTGTTTTGACCTTTTTGAAAACTGTTGTTATAGAATAAGCTCGTTTGCAAGGCATTTGTTTCTTTATAGCTTCGCAGTTCCGAATAGGTTAAACAGTTTAAAAAATAAAATAATTTGTACACAGAATTAGCACTGTATATCAATGACCTGTCGGCTTTTGACTCTTAACTGTTTTAACTGTCTGCAGTAGTGTCAATAAACAACAATTACAACTGTAGACCGTCAATGGACGCTGTTCAACTAACTGTCTAGCACACACAGCAAAGCAGCAAAGCTAACCACAAGAAATAAAAATAATATTTACATGCTTATAACAGTGAACTAGATATGTCATAGATATAATTTATGAATATACTAATATTAATATGCGCCATAAATTAAATATTAACATATATTTTTTTCCAAATTGCTTTAACATTATTTTGTAAACGGTTCTGTTACTCTCTGTTACCTCTGCTGTTGTGTGGTCTGTCCGCATCTGCAAGAAATAAAAGTTATGGAGTATTAATTTAAAATTGCAACACACGACTACAAAAACAATCGGAAAATGAATGAATAAAAATAAAAAGTACCTATACATTAATTACCATTGGCTTCGGCTTATCGGCTTCCTTATAATTCTGCCCTTGTTTATAGCTCAAGACTATATATGTACATAGTTGTAACAGTTTTGAATAAACATTTTGGTGGGCTATAATTTTTATCACAGGGGAATCAAACGAAATTGTAAAAGTGTGGAATTAAAAGTTAAGACAGTAATTAAAAAATATACAACGTCTTGCTCCAATAAAGGATTATGGTCATGTCTGCATGGAATCATTGAAGGAAGTGTACCTCTATAGTTTATATGATAATTATTATTATTCATAAGTCGCAAAAACCATAACTAACTTTTGCACTAAGAGTGTGCATTTTATGAGTCTCCGGTGCATATAATTACAACCTTCAATTTTTATACTGCTAGCATTTTGTTTTATTACTTGCAACTACACACACACACACACACACACACATATAAACACACTTTCAAAAAGTGCAGGCTTGAAACTGTGAACCGCTGCAACTGTAATTATTGAAGCATGCATTCTTCTAGGTGGCTTCATTCATTTGCATTCGAAATATTTGATTCAAAGAAACGAATTAAAAGCTTTAACACGATGTTGGTAAGAATTAGAAACTTTTATCGATAAATAACGCAAAAACTGATAAAATTAAGTAGTGCGGCGTTAAACAATCTTTAATCGGAATGAGAAGGAACTGACTTAAGCTAATTTTAGAAATACGTTGATCATACAATTAGACCAATATAAGTGCTTCCAGAATACAATAAATATTTGTTCTGGAATGAGGGTCTTAATTTATCAACGTTTGAATCTTGGAGAGCTTTTTAATTCGTGTTATGAACCCAGTTTTCCAAGTTTACTTTTAAAGTTTTCGAAACTACGCTATTCCTAATTTTGTATTTTTTTAAAAAGATAGTTTCTTGTTTTTCTATTTTTGAAGATGTTTATTTCTGGTTTTGACCTCTTTGAAACGGTTCATTTCTAATTTTGACTTTTTTGAAAAGACGTATCTGTAGAATAAGCAGTTGCGTTTTTTTAAAAAAAACCTTAACTCTTGTTTTTGGTCTTTAGGAAAAGGTTAATTTTAATTGTGATATTTTAAAAAATGTTTGTTTCTAGTTTTGATCTTTTTGAGGATGTAAAACTCAAGTTATGATCTTTCTGAAAATGTTAATTTCTAGTTTGGATGTTTTTAAAAATGCTGATTACGAAATATTGGGCTGATTTTAAAAAGTTAATTTGTAGAATACGAAATGTCTGAAGCATTCTGTCAACGGTTTCCCAGTTCCAAATAGGCTTAACAAACTATCGTCATATTTACAATCGTCGTGTATCAATATAAATGAACGGTAAATAGCATCTTCAAGAATGCGTATGCTTCACGCCGCTTGTTCTTTTATACAAGATATTGTTATACATCGATGTAGATTCTTCGTCCTCTTTTAGGATTCCAGTGCTGCGCTGTTGGAAATTAGATTTTCATGATTTGATGTTTTTGATTGTTATTTGTTAAGTTTTTAGCGTTGTTGAAAATGACAGGCTCTTGTTTTGAAATTTTTCATAGTATTACTAGTCTACCGGTTTGACCTTTTTCAAAGTTTTTATTTTAGATTTTGACCTCTTTTTGAAATGGTTCATTTCTGATTTTGGTGTTTGTGAAACGGGTCGTTTCTAGTTTTGAATGCGTTTGAGTTTGGTCACTTCTTATTTTGACCGTTTTGAAACTGTTCATTATTAGTTTTGACTTTTTGAAAAGACTTATTTGTAGAGTAAGCAGTTGTTTTCCACTACAGCATTCTTTCCATGGTTTCCCAATTCCCAATAGGTTAAACGCTGTAAATATTTCAAAAAAGTGTTTTGAAAACCTAAACTTTGGACAGAATATTCATCAAAAATCTGAAATTTTTGAAAATAAATACGTTTAAATATTTTTCTGACAATTACAGTTACCAGCTTAAAAAGCATAGCAATAAAAGACGTTTCAAAGCACTTCGTAAATGCGTTTAGATATAATAAACTTGGCACAGACGTCGGCAGGCATTACGCACCAGATTTTACCTGCAATGAACCACGTACATATAATCCAATAGTAACCGTTGAACATACACCAATATCATAATTACGTTATATATGAAAAGCAAAGAGGGCTCTTAATCAGTAATTAAATGGAAATTAAAATAAATACAATTCAAATAAATCTACTTGACCACCCGAGCTCAACGCGAGCATCTTCCTCAGCTCATGCAGAACGAAACTAAAGACACATTTGTGCCCTAAAGACTGCTTAATCAGAAATAGAGAGCAAACAAGTGTCTGTTAAAATGTTTATTACACATGCATACATATAGGCGTATATAGCATATAGCTATACAGACATAGTGCGTAGACCAATCTCTATATGCAATGACACAAATTGAAAGGTTTTTTTGAAAGAAAAATTTCACTTGAAAGATTACGACTCTGATTACGACCACCATTACGATTACGACTACAATTACAATCACAAAATTACAAGCGTATAGAGAAGCTTATAAAGCATCCAAATCTTCTAAGTAAATAGAGAGATGATCTATGCATGTAGCTCATCCAATTAAAATCTAATAAAAAGGATCAAAATATATATTTAAAAATATGTATTCAGTTCAGCAAGAAAAAAAAGAAAGGATCTTTTCATCCTAATTAAAATTAAATTAAATTAATCCAACCATACACATTATTCCTAGCTTAATAGGCTAACAGTAAGCGTCTAAGTCAAAACAGAATTAAATATTTAACGATTTAACCATTTAACTAAAAAGTGTGTGCCTTTACTACTGCAATGTATGTAATTTCGAATGAAATACAGGAGTGCTCTTAGTCTTCTTTATGACTTGAATGTCAATGCCAATGCCAAGTGCGAGAAAATGAGTTAGAAACCTAAGCCCAGCAGATCTTCTTTACAGATACAGATCGAAAAGATATTTTTCACAGATTAGTTTACAGATACAAGATTTTGGTTTTAGATGATGATGGGGTATGGGATGTGTACGTGGTAGGAATGAGTGATAGTCTAAATCACACTGCATATCCCACATATTTCATGCAGAATTAAATGGGCATTAAAAGTAATTTCAACAAAAGTAAATCCACAAAATTCGTATAACGATAATGGTAGCTTTACATATGTACTTATATGAAAAAGTTTTCCCTATAGATGCATCTGTCTTGGACTTAGTAGGCTAACTAAGATAAATTAGAATTAGAACGGAATTTTGATGCAGGTTAGTGCAACACAATGCATAACTAACGATTTTGAAAATCCAAAATCTGTGAAGGCTTTTATTTACCTATACGATTTATGAGAGAATAAACAGACTTATTTTTGGCTAAATAAATAATTTTGTTTCGAATAGTCGCACACTTTACCTTTTTAACCTTTTCAACACAATAATATGTCCAGGTTTGCATCGCTTAGCTCGCTGTGAAAGGACACATTTCTTGTTGAAACCCTTTTTAAAAGGGATAGTTACGAGTTTTGACCTATTTAAAAACGCTAATATCTTGTTTCGACGTTTTTTAAAAGTGTTCGTTACCACGCAGTTTTGGTCTTTTTGAGAACGCTTATTTCTTGTTTTGACCTTTTTAAAAAGTAACAACTACCATGCAGTTTTGATTTGACCCGTTGGAAAACGCTACTTTCTTATTTCGACCTTTTTTAAAAGTGTGAGTTACTGATTTTGACGTTTTCGAAAAGGGTAACTTCTTGGTTTGACCTTTTCAAAATGTACTACTTACTAGTTTTGACATGTTTGAAAAAGCTAATTTCGTATTTCAACCTTTTGTTAAATGTTTGTTATGTACTAGTTTTGATCATTTTGAAAATGTTAATTTCTTGTTTTAACCCTTTTAAAAATATTAGTTGTGTACCTACTACTTTTGTCGCTTTTGAAAACGATAGTTTCTTGTTTTGACCTATTTTAAAAGGGTATGTTACTAGTTTTGACCTTTTTGAAAAAACATTTACATATTGTGGAATAACCACTTTTAAAAAGTGCCACGGTTGATGGCTTTGAAGCTCCGCCGAATAGGTTAAACTGTGTAAAACAGCTTACTTAGTTTAAACATGTACACTTGTACACCTTCAAATATAGAATTAAAAAAGGCACTTTTGATGGCATCATATTTAGAATGCCCCAAAACACGATTATTGCAATGCAAAGGGACAGACTCACAAGCCCTAAAAATGCATTCATTCATTCATTCATTTGCTCTTTCTATGAAACGAAATGGAATTGGCGTCTAAATTTCACACGCAAATCCTGAACCAAAAAATGTGCATACGCTTCACATACGTGACACAAAGGGATGATAAAGCTAACTAACTATAAGTAAAAGCTATATCCTCCATCTGCGATGAATCTCGAACTCAATGAATGGATGGGAATCGTATCGTAAAAGAATTTAATGTAATCATCAGATTATCATTATCATCCTTTTGTCAATGTCCAAGCACACACATGTACTTCCTAAATCAAATTCAAATTAACTACGAAGAGATGCACTAAAAAGTATAAAGTAAAAAGTAGCTATAGCTATTTTATTTTATGTACAATTGCTGTGGCCGTTGTAAGTGAGTTTAAGTATGTGTGTGTGTGTGTGCTTGTGTGGCAGATATAATAATAAAAGTATAAAATTATTATTAATAATCTAATATGCGGTGTAATCGTGAGCACTACTCACTCAACCGCCGCCCAGCGAAACCATAAGGAAAAGCAAAACGACCACTTGAGAAGTTTCCACTACACGCACGTACTTACATGCTCACACAACACAATTACAACAATTTTACAACGCACAACTTTTAAATTTCACTTAAGCCCTCCAGAAGGCTTTGCAAAGGGACTTCAATCGTAGTTTAAAAGGGACAACTTTAAACGTTTTACTGCCTACTCTGCCATAGTATATAGTACCGTAAAGCTTATAATAGACGGCGGGTCTCCAATAGACGGCGAGGGTCGAAATGAGTTACAACGTAAATAGAAGGCATGGGAGTCTGCTTTTTAATAAATGACGGGTCTCTAATAAACGTCGGGGGTCGAAATGAATATTGTAAGTAGAAGGCGGGCCGTCCATAAGAAGCTTTACGGTATTCTATATAGCACATACTATACACTATACAGTATTCGGCATTCGGTTTAAAGGTATAGCCTATATACGCAAATACTTCAAGCAATCGCAATGCAAGTGATACAGGTGGTACATTTCGATGTTGGAGAAGCATTGTGGCGTAAGTCTAGCGTCTCCTTAACGTCATTTTGTCGGAAGTCGGAAGCAATATTGATGCCTTTCCAAAAGTGTAAATACCGATTACCTAAAAAAGTTTTTTGTAAAGTGCAAACAATGCATTTTACCAGTTTAAAGAAGTGAATATAGCTGTTTTGCACATTTTCGAAAGGTGTAAATAGCAGTTTTACCCATTTTTGAAAGGTGTAAATAGCAGTTTTACCCATTTTTGAAAGGTGTAAATAGCAGTTTTACACATTTTTGAAAGGTGTGAATAGCAGTTTTACACATCTTTGAAGTTTGAAGTGCAAATAACAGTTTTAAACATTTTTGAAAGGTGTAAATAGCAGTTTTACACATTTTTGAACAGTGTGAATAGCAGTTTTGCACATTTTTGGAAGGTGTCAATAGCAGTTTTGTACATTTTTGGAAAGCATGCATAACAGTTTTATAATTTTTGAAAAGTGTAAATAGCAGTTTTCAACATTTTAAAAAGATGTAGCTAGCAGTTTTCAACATTTTAAAAAGATGTAGCTAGCAGTTTTCAACATTTTAAAAAGATGTAGCTAGCAGTTCTATACCCTTTAAAAACAGCAAAACTGCTACATTAATTTCCCCTTTTTACAGGTTGTGACGCTCTTTATAAATACACACGTAAAAGGCAATTGTTCTTGGGACGTACGTCAAAATGACGCTAAAGGGATGATGGACTTACTCCATAATGCTTCTTCACCTACGACATGTATTCAATGCACAATAGAGTAATCATAAACAAATGTAATTAATGGCAGACAGATACATTCATTCCACTGATACCTACATACGTATTTAGAACTCATTTTGAGTCTGGACTTACATCCAACAATACGTACGTAGCTAGATTGGAATTTTTACCGAAAACCTCCGATTGCTGTGCTTAAAAATTGACCAAATTATACCAAAAGTTGTAAAAACTTCCCTCAAATGCCCATTAGCCTCTAAAAGAAGCCACATAGAGCTCTACGGTAGGTACACATGGACTTACAGAAAAGTGTGTGTGCCTCCCAGCGTAGCAGCATAGCACAAAAGTAATGCACACGCAGAGTGTAAATTTGTGCAAAGTGAAGTAAAGTGTGTTTGTGAGGAGGAAAAAAGGAAGGAAAATAATTCGTGCAAGACTTTTTTTTGTTGTCTTCTTTCAAGATTTTTCCGCTTTTTGTCAAGCTCACATGATGAGGACTCATAAATTCATAAATTGCCTCGTAGCCCACAGAAAGGACGGTCGGTCGGTAAACTACTGCCAAAGTCCAAAACACATACATAGTAACAACAACGCACTATAGTCTTCGTCAACCGTAAACAAATCAAAATCAAAGGCAGTCAAATGAGTGAGAATTGTTACACTTTCTACAAATTCTAATTGCTATCTCAAGACGCCAGAACAATCCCCAAGAATCTACCAACAACGCCGTTCATTTCGTAGAGGAAAACGCTCTGTTATAACAGATTAAGCAGTCCTACGTCGCTCGTCGTTCTTTTACCACAGATTGCATCTTAATTTAGAGGTGTAGGCAATTCCAGCTATATAGGGGGTATATATGCCCATATGTATAAGGCTACGTGGCTATAAACATGTAAACGAATTTATAACGAATTAAATTACGAATATAAAACGATAGTGTAATGCACTCGCACTCGTGGCCCAAATTGAATTGAAGTTTTAAAAATTCACTCACACTATTGCTGTATAGCAAATTGTACTCTACAGATATAGTGATATAATTAACTAGTAACTAGGTACCCCTATATAGCCGTTACTTTATAGTGTACTGTGTACTGCAGACTACAGAGATACTCCATGCTAATCGCTTTTTTCCATTTTTACGCACGCATTAACGAATTTACGGATTTACGACTGCAAGAGTACAACAAGCCATTGCATTGCATTGCAATTGCCAGACATGGATAGTGGTTTCGAAAAAAAGTGATGGCTTCAAGTATTAAGGGAATATTATTATTAATTTCCTATAACAGGGAGGCGCTATAAGGTGCTATATAGCATAGCATCAAGAGCATAGCTACATATAGGCAGCTAAGCACCTGCATGAATGGGAAGCATCTCTCTCAAACACCAGAACCGGAACCAGTGAAAACTTTATCCCTTGAATACCATGTGTAAGTACTCTTTGGTTAGGTGGTTTGGTTACACCTATTTATTCAGCTAAGCTATTCAAACATGGCTATACACACCAACATCTAGACCACGAGTAGGTACCCATCATTTACGAGTCATCTTGTTCGCATCTTTGTTATATTTTAATTAATTACTTGTAACCATCACCATCATCGTCATTACCATTAACCATTAAGTACCTATCTATGTGTACACTATGTAGGTCCCACATATTATTATATTTTTGCTTAGGTATTTACAATTGCATTTTTGGTAGAGGCACTCACTCAGTCAGTCGTCAGTCATCAGTCATAATTGGGCTTATTGTTAAATATGGCGCGTCCGCATTCATTGCTTCGGCATCCATGTTCAGAGCGAAATCGAAATCATTTCGAAGCATTTCAAAGAAAATTTATTTAGCTATTTGATATATATACATAGGTAGACATCCTTTCTGGAAGGGAGAATTCTAGTTTTATACCTTTCTGGGAATAGTAATTAGTGGTTTTGACTTATTAAAAATTCAAATATTTTGTTTAAAACATAGGTAGTTTTGAGGTCCTTCGAATTGCTATTATAGTATTTTATACATTTTAAAAACAACAATTAGTAGTTTTGACTTGTTTGAAAATGCTGATTTATTGTTTTAAAACTTGAAAATAGTAATGAGTAGTTTCGACGACGTTCTTGAAAATTCTAATATTTTGTTTGAAACCTTTTGTAAACGCTAATTATAATTCGTTGTTTTGACGTCGTTAAAAACGTTAATATTTTGTTCTGCAACTTTTAAATAGTAATTAGTTTCTGTAACTTTTGGGGATAGAAATTATTTGTTTTGACGTTGTTAAAAACGCTAATATTTTGTTTTGTAACTTTTAGATACTAATTAGTAGTTTGGACGTCCTTCAAAATGCCAACAGTTTGTTCTAGAACTTTTAGAAATAGTAATTCGTAGTTTTGACATTCGTAAAAATGCTAATATTTTGCTTTACACCTTTTGAAAAAAGGTATCAGTAGCTTTTACATGTTCGAAAATGCCAATATTTGATTTTATACCATTTGAAAATAGTAATTAGTAGTTTTGACGTCCTTGAAAATGCCAGTATTTTGTTTTTCTACCTTTACTACTTTTTTTTTTGACTTGTACGAAAACCCTATTATTTCGTTTTATACCTTTCGAAAACGTTTCCTACTGAGTGGTTGGTAGTTTCAACTTTCATTTTTGGAACTTCTAGTACAGCTGTACCAAATTTTTTGAAAAATTGAAAACGTTGATTAATCATTATTTAGTTTTGACTTTAAACAAAGAAGATAAGTGTGTTTTGTAGCATAGACAATAGACACATTTTTAAAGCATTGTTAAGGCCTACAATAAAAATACAGAATAAAATTCACTAATTCACCATCTGCTGTCCGTCCGTTCGCTGTCCATAATGCGTAATTATGCGGCTATACACCCTAAAACCAAGACTGAATAGCGTATAAATTAAATTTCCCTCTAAATAAAAAGTACACCTTACAAATACAGAAACTAAAATACTACATGCAAGCAAGTGCGCAATGCAATAAAATAAAATAAAAATACGACAAAATAGGAGTGTAGATTGATGCTTATGCACAGGTACGTACCTTTTGGCTGGTATAGTCCATAATTGAAGTACCTTAGTACCTACTACAACACACTAAAGTTTAAATCAAAACCTAATTTGCATAGTATTTTGGCAATTAATGGCTTTTGTACAAAATAATAACAATTGGGTGTCATATCGTGTCCATTCCATTGTCTATTGCAATTAGTTAAAATCAAGGAAAATAATGAAATAACTAAATGTGTTAGTGTCACTGCAGTCTTAAAACATGTGTAATTTTTTTTAGCACAATAAATAGCTCACGACGATGGAAAGCAAACACACACACACACACATACACAAGTACATATTGTATGTCATTGGAAATGAATTTTTCATTTCCATTTCAGTCCGTTCATCCCTTCCACCATTAATCTGCTCACTTCTGTCCTGTCATTCGCATTCCCTTTTGCAATTTAAATCACAATTATCACCATTCATTCACAAAATTCACAATTCACAATTCACAATGTTAATTTTTTGCTGGCTTGTTGTTCCTTCATTTTGTTGTTGTTGTTGAAGTTCTTGCCTTTGCATTGTTTTGGTTTCCTTCGCTTTTTTTTTAGAGAAATACTTTTAATTTTATCACTAATCGCAATAGCAATATTTTTCTTGACATCTTTGACTTGGTTTGGTTTTTGCAGACGGAAACGACCAACGACCAACGGATTACAGTTGCCTGCCAGAAAAACTAAAAAAAAAAAAATTTGCATTCAAATATTTCAAAAAATTATTCACAAATATTTAGGCGCCAATTATTAATTAGCATAATTATTCATGTGCTTTCTGTATTTGTAATTTTGTGAGCTACAGACTACAGAAAGAACCGCAGCTTACTTTATGATTAGTTTAATTATCATTACCATAAAATTGTAGGTATTTTAATTTGTAGTCACATATTTTAATGTATAATTAGCTCACATTTGAGATTTTCCTTTGTAGCGTAGTGGGTTAACAATTATTACAGTTTGCAGTACACCTTATTATAATTACGTACTAATACCGAGTCCGGTACTAACCTGGCTCTGATAGCGCTAAAATAAAAGGGCCGGCCAATAAAAATGCATAATTAATTTTCAAATATTCAGTATTCCCTTTCATGTGGTGCAGAGCTGCATGCATAATTGACTCACTCACTGGCACACCAGCGTTTCAATTTCAGATTCAAACCATAAGCATAAGCCGAAAGGGTTTGGTCACATCTTTGGAAACTGACCGAATAAAGATAAAACCCTGTGCGTATGCAGAATACAGAGTTAACACACTTTTGAAGGAGCGAGTGATCTCCTGGTGGTAATCTGCGCCCCCAGACGTAATAAATAAATCCCAGTAATTAATGCGTCCTTCGTAGGTCCTAAAAGTGTGTAAAATCCAAAATTAATGCATTAATACTTTTAAATCTCATTTTCATTTGGGTTTACATATCAGCCAATCATCGCCCCTTAAAGACAATACAAATTGTACTGGTAACTTGAAACTATATACGTTCAGATAAAAGATTTAGTGAGTTACACATTTCCATTGACACGCATTTAAAAGGGAAAATTGGTCAGTGTTTTAATGCTAATGGAATAAGTAGGTGGTCAGTCAGTCGGTTGTTTTTGACGTGTGTCATTAGAAGGAAATGTCCACCAAGAAATGGCACAGACAAATGATTTGTCACTATAGAGCCATGTTCGTTACTTCTTTTTAAATGAAGGTCCGGTGTGGGTCTGTCATTTGTCATTTCATTGGCCATTCCGTCAAGAACTATGGACACATAAAATAATGCCATACAAATTAAATAGTGATACCTCCAATTACGACCATCATAGATTTTTGCATGTAATCATTGCAAATTGCGCCAAATTTTGCTTGTGAATAAATTTAAATGCTAAAAAACATTAAAATGCAATCAAACTGCGGATAGGTTACAGTTAACACACGGTCAGCGTGTTTGTAGACT
>JAQFZC010007038.1:0-11708 GCA_034695205.1 Dicyrtoma fusca | reverse complement strand
TTTTGAGCTTTTTGAAAATTTAATTTTTCGATATTTCGATTCTACATACTGCCAAAAGCTTATAAACCTGGACACCGGGGGTCTGAGATGAAAAATGCTTTTTGATGCTTTTTGTGCTTTGTGGTGTCCTTACTCATAAGTAAGGTAATCGCGGAGCAGTAATTGACTTGTGTTATAAGTGCAGCATGACAAATAATTTTGGTATATAAATGCGTTTGCAATATTTTAGTAAAATGCTTCTTATCTGGAAAACTAAAAATAAATTCAAAATAAGTCCATGATTTATAATTCAGGAAGCAACTTGATTCCTGAAATGTAAGAATAATTTATTAAGACAGTACAACCGCAAAATTGTAAAGCATTCAAACGATTTGGTACACATTTTGTAAAGGCATGTCCATATTTACACGCATGCAATTTCCATTCTAACAGGACTAATTCTGTTCATCAAAACACACGCGCAAGTAATAATTGTACAGTTAAGCTCATCAGATTCGATATCCATGGTTTTATAGTCTGTGTTTCAAATAAAGCGCACAAGCTTAGGTATACATTACATTATATAGATTAATCTATATTGCACACACGAATGCATTGAATTAAACTCCCGGGAAATGAAATAACAAATCCAGAAGTGTATAGACTCATTCACATAATCTCAATCATTTAAGAATCATTGCAAGCAAAATATTGTAACGGGACAAATAGCCATACGGACTGATAAAAATACCATTCGTTCCTGATTTCATGACAGAACAGTCAAAACAATGCAATGTACAGACGGCAGCGAATTAAAATAGTAATAAGTTAAAAGTAATAAATAATTGAAATATGAACAAAAGTTGTAATAATAATCAATGATTAATCATCGTCTTTAAAAGTTTAAATCCTTCAAACACGGAACAACGGAAATGTTAGATTTCGTAGAGGGTGACGTAATGGTAAAAGTTTTGTAAAAGTATATGAGAATCTTACAGAGATATGGCATGATTACTTTGTTGCGTTTAAGAGCAGAATACAAAAAAGCTCAGATCATGTCTTAGAAATATTGGTTTTTAATAGTTTGATAAGTTAAGCAGATCTGAAGTTAAAATGTTAATCATATAATATCCTCTTGGCTCTTCGATGAGGGAAGTCATCCTCCTTGTACATACGAATCGTTCAGATGACTTGTGCTGGGCAGTAGGTTAGGCCCGCTGGTCCATACCTTAGCTCGTGTAAATAGGCCCAGACGACCCATATCTGGTAAATAAAAATGAGAACGACCCCCATGCTTCCACCCCCGCGCGGAGCCACTCGTGACCCTTGATAAGCGTTCAGAACAATGAACACCACCATCACCACCAAGTATATCGTCCACATCAGTAACCAGAGACGAATCTTTTCGGCAGCATTCTAAAATGAAAATAAATAAATAATTAATTTGATCATAATTAACCCCAAATTAAATTAAATTGGACTTTCCACTGGAAACACTCTTCTCTTTTTACCTTGTACGCTCCAATGAGAAGAAGCAGCGCCATGAACAGAAGTACAGCTCCAAGGGCAAGCTCAATCCAGATGTCTATAGAATTAACAATTGAAGTACATTTTAGACAATTAAAGTAGCATACATATAATTACAGCTAGTTAGTCACTACTAGTCTAGTAGTACTAATTTGGTTTTAATTTTTAGTTGGGCTACCTACAGAGTCTACCTTGAGCTTCCCTCATACTGTCACAGATTATTCATAACCTTCAATATTTGGTTATGTTTCCCTTCTAAAAATGTTTCGGCTGCTACTTTGACATTTAATTTAAGCTGTCTCCATTTGACAACTGCAATGCTGTAGGTATGCAGGTAGTTGTTCTATTTAATTTTCAAAATGCCCAAACATATCGTTGTCCATCAAATAAATACCATGCAAATTCAGAGAAGGAACCAATTACAAGTCAATTAAAGTATACTTATGTAAAATAATTGTGATAAAACTAATGAACAAAGTTAACTGTCGGCTTAATGTGTCTTTGCTTTGTTTTCCCTCGACGTAGCTTCGATTAGATTTGTGTAGCCAGCACTTGTTTACATTATTCACACGGAGAGAAGTGAGACTGTTTCGACAGCGTTCATCTACACAATGCAATGCCCTCATTGGCTCTCACACTAAAAGTAGGTGCCTAAGCTACTGTGCTATGGTTATGGTGCGAGTACATACTGTGGACGGAAAGAACGCTCAAAATCGTATATGAATAGTGTTAAATGAGGGAAAAAATGATCTCAAGAGTATCATGTAAATGACTTACAACTGTCGACCCGGGTTCTAGTGTCGAGAATGTCACCGACGATCCATAGAATCAAAGAGCCGGCGGACAACTAGATAAACATAATAAACAAATTATGACATAAACATGTAGTAGGTACACTCATTAATAATATAATTGCGGCTAAATACCGAACCGGGCACACATGGGTCGGTTATTAGAATGAGACATACTCATCCAGTCAGCGACTACAATTACACTGTATTTTATTACACTTTTACTGCACAGGCTACATCCCATTTACTCTTCGGTCACGAACGTTCACTACTTCCTGCTTTCCACATTAAATAGATTTCATTTATATCATGAGCTCGGATACAATCATGGCAAGGAGCCATGATAACCAAAGGCGTTTACTCCGGAGCCTACATTTCCCTAGTCTAAGAAAGAGTAGGGCAAATAAATACATACCATGTCCATGTCCACACCCTTTTTACTCCGATACACACTACTCCAATGCAATGAACACAGAAATCACTTAAGATTTGAAATATTATACGTTTTGAACACACCACCTTGCGAACCACCTTCAAATAACTATCCTAATAGTTTCGTTATATAACAACTTACATTTTAATGCAATATAGTTTAACGATGGGGAATGGCTGGGCTAATTAATTAAAGCTTTTAGATCTTAACCTTATTAACTATTTTACTATATTTCCATAAATGTTGGGACTGAAATACCAAGAATTAAGTTAAAGTTTTGCTTTTGTCATAGAACATTTCATTGCACATATGTACTAATAACATGTAAGGGAAATTGTATCAAGATAACAAGTAAAATTGAGTTGAAAATACAAATTACTTCGAAAGTAAAATGCAGTCTAATTTCTTTTATAGAAACTCCTAATTGATTGACACTGCATGTCGTGCCCTTGTACAAACATAGCAACACAACATTTACAGTTTGCTACACCGAATTTGATGATTGTGCAACGCCCTAATTGCTACTACAACAACCCGTGCCCGGAATCCCTTGAAAAGTGCACGTGTTTAATTGTGTTTATTGGCATTTCATAGGAACACAGAACACAATTTAAAAAAGTTCAACAAAGTCCATTAAAATTGTTAAAGAATCTTACCAGGTCAATCACACCGAAAATGAACGTCCCAATCCTGGGCGTGATGCAGCAGCACGGATTCTAAAACACATTCCAAGACAAAGCTTTACATAGGTACATTAGCCGAACAGCTCTCCTTTTTTTGAAAATAATAATAATAATTATTATAGAATATTATTTTCACAGTTGTTTGCCAATTTACAAGTTTACAGTCTCACCAGCATCGCAGGTGTAGAAGGGTAAATAATTCAATATTCAATGGCAAGTTTAAATACTTGTTGCTCACGGATCTTATACGGATTTTATAAAAGAAATGTAATCTATTATATTAAGAAAATGATAACTTACCAGCATTTCGTGCAGTTATTTGATACTACTAAAAAACTTGTTTGTAAAAATGAACACAATAATTCTAATTTCCGCTAGTTGTGTTGAACACAAATGACTGAGGAATTCTGACGGAGTTTTATAAAATCTAGGATATCTTCTTTCTTCTGTCTTGTCTTGAGGATAATATTATGGTACACTGCGGTACGGTATCCTATGGTTCAAGAGAAAATAAACCCGTGGTGGGGGAAGGTTTCCAATGTTTTACAAAAATAGCTCTTCCTCGAAACCGCGTCTTTTTCCTTCCTTCCTTATTCTTCTCACTGCATGTACGAAGTAGGTAGTCAAAAAGACGGCACACACACACACACAAATATAACCCACCTCCTGCTTCTCTCTGTTTAAATGGACTGAATGAGGGTAAAGAGTGACTCAAGAGATGAGTCTAGGTAGTGGAAAAGTCATATAGGATGACTAATAAAGTACGCCTATGCATATCCTAGGTACTTTACCAATATATCTATCTTATATTATTATACAATTATGCATACGCATGGATAGATAAGCTGGATTTGGATTTCACCATTCCGTTCTCCCAACCCGTAGAAAAATAAAACGTAGATGCGTATGATAAGGAAAGGATGAGGATAAGCAGAGATCTACATACATTTAGTGAGGCTCTATTTTGCTCTATTACACGCGGAAATGCACTAATGCACGGAATGTTGGAGCCTTGCAAATATGACATCATACAGTATTTGAGCTTAAAACGAGCCTTTTGAAAAAAGGTGGTTTTTGTAAAAATAATGTTTTGAAAAATGGTAAAAAACCATACATGGTGGTAGCCTTTTCAAAAAATGAAATACAACTTTTGAAATCTTGTGACAGTGTAAAACATAGAATTAGCCTTTTAGAATAATGCACCCCAAATAGATTTAGAATTTTTGGAAAAAGTGTAAAATCATACTATATTTACACATTTAAAAAATTTCAGAAATGTGTACAATTTAACTTCATGAAATACTGTGATGCACAAAATTAGCCTTTGAAAAAATGCAAAAATGGATTTAAACATTTTGAAACTGTGTAAAAATGTTATGATTACAATAATTTACCCATTTCTATGACGTCATAATTGAAGGGTCCCTATATTCAGCTAATGCATGTAATGTTGGAGGATGTATTATTACATCACTATTTTTAAGGTAAAGCAACTTACTCATAGCATGAAGACAAATCTTTGAGCAGTTGGTTGTATTCTCTGGACGGCTCAGGGCTGTTCAGTAAAGAGCAGAGACCCACCGGGTCAGATGTAGCCTATGCATATTGACTCAAATAGAGGAGAACAGATAGATAACCAGTTTGTACTTCATAAGCATAGGCATTAATACGAGAGCATTTATCTCATATGCGTCTCTGAAAGGAGCAGTGCAGGATAACTTTCTCGCCCACACCTACAAATAGCAATCACCAGACCCATGACGACCCTTTCCTCCGCGGCCCTACAGTCACAAGCTTCGGCATATCTACAATCTACACGCCATCCTTACATAAGGACAGAGACAGAAGAGAACTCGTACATTTCCACGAGCTCCTCAAGCCATTCAAGGGGGCAAAGTGGAAGGAAAACAAGGACTGAATGCAAGCATATAAGCAAACCGGCCTACGTAATACAGATAGGGGACCTCACAAATATCACGTCTTATAAACGGTCTTTTTAAAACGGGTAAATACCATACTTTGATCATTTTGAAAGGCTGAAATCATTATTAGCAGTTTTTGAAAAAGTAAATACCATATTTTGATCATTTTTTGAAAGACTATAATCATTATTTGCACTTTTTGGAAAAGGTACGTAGCAAATTTTGATCCTTTCCGAACCGCTAAAACCATAATGTGCACTTTCGGAAAGGGTAAACAACATATTTTGATAATTTTAAAAAGATAGAAAATCATTAGTTGAGGTTTTGAAAAGCGCTAGTTTATTGTTTAACGCCTTTTCAAAATGCTCAAATAGTGATTTTCCTACTTGTAAAACAACTTTCAAATACCAAGTTTGAAGTTGTGTGACGTCAAATTTGAAAGGCTGCTGCATGTACTGCATTATTCTATGGGTGCAGGGTATTACGGGCGATGGGATTTCGGAAAGACACCGGCTGACTGAGTGTATATAGCAACTGACATAGGGACTGGCCCGAGCTAGCTCTCTCATCAAAACAACACATTAACTCCTACGTTTTGTTTTCTCAACTTTTTTCTGTTGTATTTTTATAATTCCAGTTCCTCTCCCACCGGCGAGTGTGCTCTCTGTCTCTGGGACTCTGTCTGTGCTCTCCAACAAACGCTGGCTATGTAAATAGCAGCTGCTCGAAAGACGAAATATGATAGTCATAAGTCTGCTAGCGTCTTCAGAGCTTATCCGTATCACTTTGCATAGATATGCATACTAATTATGGCTCCTTAATTGCCCTAGGTTAAACGTGTTAAAGAGAGACAACAATAGTAATTACATAAAATACAATAGCGTGATCTGTACTCACCTTCCACTGAAACAAATATTTTGTAAGAACAAAACAATCGTAGCTTATATTTTTACCACATCGCAGCGTAGGGAAAACACATGCTAATTAGCAAAATATCTTACTTACTACGACTTTGTTTCTTTCTTTTCTGCTCACTTATTATTATTGATTCACCGGTGAGCGACGATGGCGACTGTAGGGCGAGTGGTCAACTCTACAACGCAATATTAACTACGCTGGGAATTATGGAGACAAATGCGTATAGAAACCGGACCACGAATATTTTACGCACGCAACCGTGAGAAATTGAAATCACTGGGTGCAAATATATAAATAGTTTTACGCATTATTTCTAGGTGTGTAAAACTCATTGGGATTGGGAGCTTGGTTGCAGTGCAGTAGTACCACTTTAATTTCTAACAGTTACTTACAATAAATTAACTTACTATTTAAAAGAGTCAAAGCGTGGACTGCTTAATGAGAAACCTTGGGGTTCACAGAATTTTCATTCAGTATAATTTAAATGTCACGCACTCTACACCCATGCTATGTATGCACCTATGTATACTCTGGGTAAGATTTAATCAACAGCTAAATGAATGACTCACACTTTCACGCCTACAATCTGTACGAAAGAACAGAAAGGCATTGCATTGCATCATTGTTTTCAATAACTAAATATGGAAATATCAGATTTTGTAGCAAATAACTAAAAACAAACTGGAGACTCAAAAAACCATGGATGCGTAGGATGATTGTCCTTAAAAAACTACTATGCCACAATAAATTATTATATTTCTGGTGTATGACGTCATTTTGCGAGCCAAATCAGCCAGTCTCAGTCATTGGAGAAATTATGACTTTTGAACTGTATTACATCATCCGTTGCAGCTGCTAGAGACTGTGAGCTGGCCATTACAAAGTAAAGTCAATTCAAGGCCTGATTTTGCATATTCACCCACATACACATATATTTACAAATTTTGTTTACATTTTTTGCTACTAAATGGAGCAATGAATGGAACGTTGAATGGACTCAATAATTTAGAGTGGAAATTGCAATGGGACTGTGGATGATTATGATTTTAGTGGGTCAGTAAAAGTGTGTCTTTTAAATAGATAACAAAATAAATATGTAGCAGTAGTAACTAGTTTAAAATTAGTTTCTACAACAGCTTACCTTTTTGTTTTAATAACAGTTAAACGCGGTTATTCTTAATGTTTAACTTGTAAGTATTCTTAGACTTTTTATATACTGTTTTCGCTCAGTTAACTATTTGAGTGATCGTCGTACTTTATTCTACACTATCATTATGCTACCAATAGTAGGACATTTATTTATTAATATTTTTCAGACACTGGTATTTTAAACCAAGCAAGTCGTAATTGAAATGTTAATATATTTTGTACAATTCATTGTAAGTGTTTTACAGTTTTAATTAGTGCAGGAATTGCAGGATTTATGTAGTGGAATAATTTTAAAGCGTTAGCAGTAAGTATCCATTTTCACATTTTTCGCCTGCAACTTACATTTATTTGAATTGAACCCTGTTAGAATGTCCGTGGCCTCATAGTAGAATTGGGCAGAATGTAAGTGCCGTAAATGCTAGTGCCGTATTGTATACACATTTTTCAAATTCTGTCACATGGATTAAAATGCAAATACATAATATAAAGGTAAAAAATAAATGCATAATTCAGCACAATCCAGCATTAAAATGGCAGTAATTTGTGTGATTTAATATTTGAGGAACTAATTATCTGGGAAAGTTGAAAACAAATGATGTGGGCTGCTGTCTTAAGGGCAGCAGTATCGATGCTTTCGATTATTGGTGACAGTGAGTGATTATTCATAAATTCAAGGAAGATACCTATATAATGGATAAAATAATGGATGCATTTTCGATGATTCAATAAAATTATTTCTTTTTTCGTCATTCAATGACAGAGTACTGAGCAATATATTATATTTGCATAAACTTTATTTTTATACCTCGTATGCTAACTCACAAACATGGAATTTCTCGTGCTTCTTACGCTAATTTTATAACATGGATTTTAGTGATTTCTCCAAGGAAAGCCAAGCAGCAGCAATATAATCAGTATTAAAAAGTAATTTGGTCATTCAGAACAAAAGTCATAGTTAAGAGTGCAGTACATAGAAATGATAACAACAATAATAATAATTTAAATCCGCCAGATACGTAGACAAGGTGAAGCAGACCAGGATAGTGTGTAGAGTGTGGACGGAAGCCGCCATCCATTCCAGTCAGGACTCTAGCGAGTAGAATCCCCAGTAGACGATATTGAAGAGAATAAAAGAGAGGGGAAAGACAAGGCGGGAGTATTTGTCAATAATGTTCACATCCTTCCTGATATCGGGAAGACAGGCTTGAAAGGCCTTCCGATGCTTTCGCATGGACTGAACGATCTTCCTTTGTCTCCACGGAACTTTGGGCCGTGGCATCTTCCCAATGGAAGTCAAAGGTACGGTTGGACTAGCGTAGATGCTTTGACTCGGATGAGCTGCCACTCCAGATGTACCCGAGAAACTTGTACTGCGTGGAATTCTTCCAACAGGTGGGAGTGGGAATGAAGTCTCCAGAACTTCGATGGCATGCAAAGGATCTCTCTCACGCTTTGTTTTGAATGGGTGATCTCTCAGTCGTATCCCCACTGCTTCCAAGGCGGATCGTTTCCTATCTTTACTCTTGCTTTCTAGCGGGTCTGCGGAATCACTTATTTGTATAGTTGGGAGCTTCGGAGTCACTTTTGGAGGCTTCGGCTCCTTTTTCTCCCAATATATATTGTTCACGGCTGCATATTCCAGAAGGGCAGCAAACACAAAGACGAAGCACATCACCAAGTATATGTCTATAGCTTTGACGTACGAAATTCGAGGGAGAGATGCTCGAACGGCTGTGAGGAAAAACATTTTATTTGATTACAGTGTCAATTGAAGTATAAAAAATAAATGGTCGAAGGCAAGTATTCGACCTTAGATAAAGAGTTGAGGTCGATTTCTTTTCCATTTTACAGTATGATTCAACGGAATGCAGCTTTTACACCTTTGAGTTACGAGACGAATTTACGATTTTGCTGCTCTATCCCGAATTTCAGAACAATAATACCTGTTTATTTGTGATTTACTGTCATTAGTGTAATCACGCCCGTGCTATTTCCCATAGTTTAGAAAACTGAACGCTTTTTTATTTTTTTAGCACGTTTACTATGTAATTTCCTTTAGCTTAAATAATAATAAAGCTACTATTGCTGTTTTTCAATATTAAAAATTGACGAATGAACTTTCAAAAAATATTTAGTCAAGAAAAAACAGTGGTGAACATCACAAATCTAAAGTGAACTTTTTTATTAAGACACCATGGAAAAACGTATCTTACATTCACTATAAAAAGTGTGCTAGCTCGATGTCTTCTTAAAAAAAGATATTAAAATTGAAAGACAATTTTCAAAACTATAGCTGCAAGAGTTTTAGCGAAATTTTAAATACTCCTAATTTTGCTAATTTGTCTGTTTAGATGAATGCCTGATGGTACACACACTCCCTGACGATTCACTCCCAATGCCCACGCAGGACATTTCACCATCTAGCATGGCAGGTTAAGTTACAAAAATATTAGTATATTAAGAAGTCGGAGATGAATCGTAGGGAGTGTACTTGCTGGCTACCCCCCAGTTATAACTGAAAAATTAACGTCATAAGCTATGCTCTTTAGCCCTCCCATCCTAGTTTGCTGGGAAAGATCGCACAATTATTACTGTAATGGAAAAACAGAAATTAATCATGGCATTTACGTTTTCTATTGACAAATCACCATAACTACTAAATTGGTATTGCTATGTATATCTTAAGTTTCAACAGAATCTGGACTACCCATATTAGGCCAATAATTTGCAACACAAGCGTTTTATTCTGATGAACTAATTGTAAGTAGAGTTGCCCATCAAAACTAATACAAATAGATAGCAGTAAATAAAAGTAACTTACCACTTGACAATGTAGTCATTGTTAAGACAGTAGTAATGCCTAAATATAAATTACACATGATTTCAATACAGTAACTTGGCTTGCAATGTCCCTAACCTTGTTACGAAAAGAATTTTACATATATTTACATGTAAGAAATACAATTGCTTACCAAGAGCAACCCTTGCAGCTACAGCCTCGTGGTTAATCCAAAACGATACCTGAAACAAACGTCTTACATTTAAAAATCCACGTTGTAGCATTGTGTATTATGGTGTCGATGAAAAAAATCAGACAAGAAACATACCCACGAGAGCATGACAATGAGAATGGATCTGAAAAGAAGAGTATTTTCTGTGAATGTGCATTCCGTATCATGGTCTATTAAATGGACATAATACACATAATCATATCTAGTATAATATAATCATTATTAGGCATTACAGACTTACGGCAAATAGGTTTGAAAAATGAAGTAAGACATTTCTCTCTTGATGGCAAAAGATAATGAAAGTCTTTGATAGTCTCCGGTTTCCAACTCTTCTGTACGGTCGTTAGTTTCAAAGCCAAGTATTTGAAACTGAGGCGGTTTTACTTTGTCAACACCCATCACTGACTCTCCTTTCCAGTACATTACTAAATCTCGAACCGTATAGCCATCTAAAGTGATTTTTCAAAATTAAATCGTTACAATGCATCCCGGTTACTTCTCAGTTCTTCAGAGGTATTTTAATACGGATTTCTTCGATGAAATACTTTCATTTCAACATAAAATGGTAATTAATTCAGTACGTAGCCAGAGCACTGGGAGCACTGGAGTAAAATAGGAAACAATAATAAAAGCTTTGGCCACTTAATCTTCACACTCACAACTTTCAATCTCTACTGTGCAATTTTGGCTATCCAGTGGGTAATAGTGGAGATCCATCATACAGGAGAGCGTGGTGGTGAACCGCATTCCATACATAACACTTCCATCTCCGTGAAGACGAACCATTTTATTCTTTTCAGTGACGTCATGGAGGAAACTAGTCAATTCGATTCGACAAAATCAAAGCACAGGCCATTATTATACACTGGACGGATATTTTTCAAATATTGCTAATGTCAAAACCCACACAAAAAATACAAACTTCTCTATTAATAGTGTACTTGAGGGAAAACACATTACGTGTTGTATTATTTTCAATACCTTTGTTTGTCGTTGGCAAAAAACGTATCTGCAATAAAATCAAATTTTCATTACAAAAATCAAAACACTTAAATACGATTCTAAAATTATCCGACTTGAATATGCTTCACCGTACTTACGGTTTAGAGCAAACTGAGTAGGGTGAAGGCTCCTAATGGTGGTATGCTTCTAACTGTGGTACCTTACAATAAAACACTGACAGAAGTAATATTCACAGACAGCACTGTATTTATTTGATAGAGCAAGCTTCAGAGTACCTTAGGTGTGACTTGTTTAAAAAAAGTTTGAAAAATCATAATCTGGGAATATTGAGA
>JAQFZC010007037.1:0-11711 GCA_034695205.1 Dicyrtoma fusca | reverse complement strand
CTATTTTTCTCGTCTACATTTATTGCATTGGGCCGTTTACTCTTTTACATTCTCATCAAAGTTTTAGTACCATACTAATACAGGTGGTATCGGATATAACTGTAGTGGTTGTAGGGTTGGGAATGGATTAGGTTGCATTGACTGTCGGTGATACCAATTTGAATAAGCTTGCTGCTGCAAAAACTGTTGGTTGATCTCATCAATCTTACTGTCTCTATAGGCTCTCTGTTCGTTCGCGATCCTTTGTTGATGGATTTTCTTGTTTTCAGTATCTAGTTCTCTTTGCTGTATCTGTTTTCGTTCGTTTTTTATTTCGACTTTCTGTCTGAAAAGTCTCCTATTTTCAATGATAGCTTTTTTTTTCTTTTTCTTTTCTGATAACATCCTCAGTAGTCTGAATTTCAATTCCTGGTCGTTCATTAAGTAATATCGACGCATTCTTAGAAGTAGATGGCTTTTCTGCCTTTGGATGATACTTTAACGTATCGGTGCGACTTGTCGAACTTTCTGGTGGTTGAGTAGTAACACTACGCTTTCTAGCAATAGCTAATTGATGTGCGACTGATTTTGTTGGAATATAATGATTCAACGGCAAATTCTGGCTCTCTGATAGTTCATTTCCATTCTCTGTTGCTCTTAATCGATTGGATTCTCTCTCTATCATCAAAATGCTGTAGAACTTCTGAACTTAACGGTATTTTATTGCTTGACTTATGATCTGACTTAAAAGATGGTCTTTCTGACTTACGTAACGCATGGATGGGTGGTTCATTTTTCTGACAATCCCGAAGATGTGGATTGTAATGTCTTGAGACATTTTCTGAATTATCAAACTTTCTTGGCTCTGCCTTCACGTGTTGAATTGGGTCTCTCAATCTGAAGTTATTGGGTTGGAAATTTTTCTCCTCTGAATCGTCGTCTGTGGTATCTGATTCTTCTTCGGAGATATCCCAATGTGATTAATTCTTAACCATGCTCATCAATTCTTCTGATGGTCCGAAAGTATCCTGTTGTACATCATAGTCTGGGTTTAAGTTTAAAGTTTCTCTTTCTGCGATATTGAAAAGTGACTGGTTGCAATCACTGATGAGTTCTTGTAGCTGTGACTTCATGTCTCTGGTATCTGACTCATTGATGTAGTAAACGAACATCCGGGCAATCTTAGCTTTATCATCATTGATTCTAGTTGTATTCTCAATTATCCGTTTGTTTCTCTCGAAATCTTCTGGTTAATTTCCATCTCCTTCTCCTTTTCCTCGTTCCACTGGGTGAATTAAGGGTTAAAATAGGTTTAGGAATTTTGGTCGTTCACAAAATTAAAAAATTTATCGTCTCTCAAATCTCAAAATTATTTTATGTTTCTGTTGTGGTGCCTAATTTAATTTAATTTCATTTTGCATGACTTTTAAATAATACTCTGAATGAAAGAAAATAAAGAGTATGTAGATACCTAAATAAAGTAAATGCTTGGATATATAGTTTGATTTACTAAAACATTGATTTTAAACTAAAGAAATGATCAGTAATTATCGTAAATTGTAGTGTTTATCTGTAAATATTATTATTTAATTAATTATTAGTAATATTTCCTTAATGTTCTTTGTTATAAATGATTGGTAAATAATTTTTCAAAATGGCTGCTCTATTATTCTGCTATTTGTGCATCATTCGGAATAAATATTGGGTTGTCAAAATAAACCGTAGCATTGTTATCCTTTGTATGTAAAAGAATATTTGTTTCGTTTTTATTATCACGTAGTTTCCTTTCTTGTACAATATTATTTAAAACTTTTATATTCGCATGACTCGTGTGATCTCGACCTATTTATTATGTAATTTATTTGCAAGTATAGAATATATATTTGTAAATGACGTTTCAGAAAAATGTGATTTAAATTTATCAAGGATTTTAGTTGCTAAAGCTACAACATTTTTAATAATATTTGTATGCCCTGCCTGTTTTTTAGCTAAAGTAGTTTTTAGTTTTTGTTCAAGAATAACTGGGTTATCTATAATAAATCAAACATTCTTTTTTAGACCTGATCCTTTAAAACTTTGTTCTGCATCACTTGGTGTTCTTTGTTTCCCAATAAGATTCCATTTTTTAACCCAAGTGGAAATTAATCCCTATTTTGCACCCGTTGAACTTCTCAATCTACCTTCTGGTGTATAACATGCTCCAGTTTTAAACATTAACCAAGCATATGTCACAACATCAAAAGAATCGTATGATTCTTCATCAGGATTTTTTCTAGTTAATAATTCCTATAAACCTATGGTAATAGGTCTTTTTTCCCCAATATTTAAATTAAGTCATCACCTTAATCCAGAATTTTTTCATTTTTGTGATAATAACCATCTGCGTGTACAATATCATTAAATATTAATTTTATAGCTAAAGGATCTTCAGATACATTTCCTAAGTACTTTATAGCAAGCTTTCCAAATCTATATTTTTGAAAAATAAATTCTGGGACATTGTCAAGTGCTACTTGTTCACTTCTTTCTTCTTGTACAGATTTATTTGCTAAAGCTAAATTTTCTAATAATTGCTCGTTACCGGCTTTATACTCTTCTAGTTTACTGTATATTGTTTGTCTATTTTTATTTAATAATTTATGTTTGTTATCTGCATCTGTTTTTAAAATAGCTAATTCCTTTGAAGCTAAAATTGCTTTGTTTTCTACTGCATCATTATTATTTTGTGTAGCCTTAATTATTGGTACATATTGTTTCTCTTGTTCTAATATAAAAGCATTGTCGTCTGTTTTTGCTGCGATAAATTGTTCCCTAAGTTTTCTATTATTGAATTCTTTTATCATAAGCCTTATTTGACGTTTAACTTCTTCTGCTTCGGTCATTAATATGTGCTTATTTTTGTTTAGCAACATGTCTTTTAACCCGTATTTTGCCTTGTTTTACCGGAGCTTTGCTCCTTAAGGACCTGTGGTCCGCTTTAGCAGTGGGTGTTTATGTGGTGTTTTGACTGAATGTGTTACTGGATCGGGCGTTACTTAACCCAACTATTGAAATCACTAAAATATACTCTCCATTTTACTAAAGCTTTTATTTTATTTACATCTTTTGTTTTCTTTGTTTCTATAATGTATCCATATTCAAAATCTTCTTCTTTGTTATATGGTGTAATTTTGTTTGCATAATAAGTTCCTTTAATTGGTTTGTTATGATAGTTTATACGTTATAGGATTTGTAGGTAAAACGTCACTTATATACAATATTTCTTCTGCAAATTGAGGTTTATAGCCTCTATCAAATTTAGTTAAAAATAAATGTGTTCTTACTCTTTGACCTGGCTTTCAATTGTTATTATTTAAGTTACTTGTATTATTCAACTTTTCTAATCTAGATTTTAAACCATAAAGATTTGCATATACTTGTAATTCATTTTCTGTTTTACTTGCTTCGGGAGGTGTCATTTTAATACTTGTATGTTTTGAATTATTATAATTTTAAATAAGGCCTGGTAATACAGAGACCTAGTTTGTAGTTTCTTGTTCAGTCATATATTTATACATCTTTTGCTGGATAGTTCTTGCAAATCGTTCAACAATCATTGCTTTTGTCTCATTTTTAGTTGTATACCAGTTTATATTATATTTTTAAATGGATTTTTCGTCTTTTTACCACTGTACTCAGTTCCTCTATCACTATGAAGTTTATTAAAATTTCTACCCTTCTTTAGTACAATTTTAAAACTATCCACGATCTCATCTGCTTATTTAGTTTTTAAAGGAATAGCCTAACCATATTTTGAGAATGTATCAATAATTAAATTAATATGTCTAAACCCATCATTATCTTTAATCCATTTTTCTGGCATAAAAACTAAATCAGCCTGCCATATTGAATCAATTCCAGGCGTGTAATATCTTCTACGTTTGAATTTTGTTATTTTACCTAAATGTTTAGCATATGTGTCTTGTGTAGCTAGATAATGTTTTAATATTTTAGGATTTATTCCTGTTTTTCTAGATAGTTTATTTATTCCTACATATCCAATTGAAGGGTCTTTATACACAAAATCTAAAACTTTATATGATTTATCGTCTATGCCCACGTCTTTAGGTTCTTCTTACTGTCATACTTTTTATCCAGTCCTAATCCTAAAATATATATTTTTTTATTACAGCTTTTGTAGTTAATTTTTTAAGCTTTTCTTTTATAGTAGGTTTGTCGATTTCATCTAACTTTTTCAATAATTATCGGTCTGCTTTATGTCTTCTTTCTTTATCTTTATAGATATTATATGTTAAATCGTGATGCATTGCTGCTTCATCTACTCTGTCTACTGGTTTATCTCCTCTAGCTATTCTTTCTTGAAATTTTGTTCCTGGTCCTAGATAATTACTTTCTGGAGAGTGAACTTCTCCAACATATTTTCCGATAGTATCTACAATGTCACCACCTACCTTAGCCTTACTGGCTTTGATAAAAGTACACTTTTTTGTACTACATTTTGCTTTTAGCATTGTACGATTAGTTTTAGTAATAACTTGTTTAATTTCGTTATTTAGTGTTTTCACCTTACATTTTATACAAATTATATTACTCATTTAATAACATACGTTTTTTTAAATAACTGATTTGTTATGCCTTGTAATTTCATAAATTTGTAGTATCTAACGCTAACGATAACGGACCCGTTGTCATTAAGGGGGTTTTAGCCCGCAACGCTAACGAACGCTTACGGGCGCTAACGAACGCTAACGAACGCTAACGAACGCTAACGAACGTTAACGATAACGTACCCGTTTGTACACAATAGTTACTTTATTAGATATTTAATTGAGATATAAAAATTGTCCAAGTTATGCCTGTACCGCTTTTCAGAAACAGTAGAATCAAAACCAATAGTTATAAAGAAATACTTTTTTCCCCAAGCTTTCAGGCAAAATTGCATAAATTTTTCTAAAGTCATATCAAGTGCTATACGGTCTTTATGTAAATGTTGGATATAATTGTTCGATAAACGAAATAAAATCAAAAAATTGGAATTAAAACAGATAGATCTTCCCTCCAATTCAAAATAGGACTGAATAAGGTATTATTGTGTCGTCCTCTTGTAAAATAACTTTTCATTATATCCTGATTCCTACGATTCCTACGATCAAAAATATTAAGTTTTTAATTTAGAATCATTTTCTTTTGGGTCTGGTATTACAGCATATGTATCATAGACTAATATTAATTTTTCGTTTTGGGTCTATTTTCAGTCCTTTGCCAACTTTTTCGATTAGGTTTAACTCACAAACACTGTTTTTTGTATTACTTTTTGATTTTTAAATAACGCAACCACATGTTTTTTTGATAGATTATTTGCAAATGCTTTAATTAAAATTTAGTATGTGTCCTGTTGAAGGCTATCCCCTACTAGCATTAAGTTATTATAGTCCAATATTCCGTCTTGTAATAGTAATTTAATAACTAGACAGCTTTAACTACAATTAATTTCACTGATTAGTAAATATCTAAATATATTAGGATATAGGTGATTATGTTCCAAATTTGGATTTTTATTCTAAACAAATATTGTTTCAGTCATTTATTTAAATCATTATTATTACTTAAAAACATATCAATACGTGATTTAAGCCTTAATAATTGATTTTTGAAGATTTTTTATTTTCATCTTGTAAAGCATTCACAGTTTCTATATTTGTCAGTTTAGTGTTATATCATCTAGAACAACAGCACATCTACTATTCATGCATAAATGTGTAATACACGCTCCCATTTATTATAAAATAAATTTATTGATAACAAAAGGGTATTGTGTCTAATTCTTGCCTTTCTTGGTCATATTCACATATTACTCTTTTGTTAAAATTACCTTTAAATGTGTAAGATTGTTTTTGATTTTTTAATGTTTTTATAACACCTTCTTTGTTTCGTACAAAAATATCGTGTTTCGTGGTTAATTTTGGTTGAACACTTAATACAAGTTTTTTATATTTTCCAAGTTAATTTCTTCACTATTTGTGTAATTGCTTGCAAATCCTTTGAATTTAGTACACCCTGCGTACCCGGGAATGTTTGTTTTATAAGAATATGATTTAGGTGCTGTTGACACGAAATCAGTCATACCGTGTAATTTTAAGTCATGGCCATCAAGATCTTTAAATTCATCTTCCCATTCACCTACATAGTTACTAGTGCTAAATTTAATAGGTTTATCTATATCATCAGCCCACACATATTGAACTCTTTCCTTTAATTTATCAAGAGCATGCTATAGTCTTAATCTGGCGTTTGCAGTTGTAAATGTTGCAATATATATTTGTATCCTTTAAACACAAAATAAAATCTTATTTTTCTTTATATTATACTAATACAGAAGTATTTGTAATTGGTAAATAATAAAGAAATTTTAGTTTAGGATAAGCTTCTTATTTATATAAATCTGCGTGTTCTGATTTAATTTAATTTGTTTTAATGAATTTTTTTGACCAAATTCACCCCATAAGCTATTTAAAAACATCTTTGCTACAGCTTTTATTCCTAGATTTTTAACTAGATTATCAGGATTTCTATCTACACAAATTCTTTTGTTTTCGTTTATGAAAGTATTAAATGTTTCTTTAGTAAAGAAACTTTTGTTATATGATGCTTCTGTTTTGATTTTCGTAAATGTGTGTATATAATCTTTAACTAACTCGTTTGAGTTTTCTTGAAAATGAAGAACTGAGTAGATTTCTGAGATCATGTATCCTTTTTCAAAAGCTTTAGCTATTTCAACACTAGTCCACGTACCAATTAAAGCTCTTTCTTCTTTCGAGTGCCTATACTTTGTTTTTTGAGTTACTGTAGCACAAGTATAACACAATGTAAAAATATTTTTTCCATTCACTTTTGCTGGTAACACAGGATGATATAGCGATACAGGTGTGAAACTTTTACATTTAATGAACCCAAACCACTCTGGATTATAATTTTTTAGGATTTCTTTATTATCAATTCTAGTAGGATGACCTACAGGATAATCATCAAATAATTTACAGTGGAACCTTGTTATAACGGTTTCTCATCTCAAGGGGAATGCGAAATTAGACCTGTATAGCGAGCGCCCAGTATAACGATAGTACGGTCAAAAACCCTTATAACGAAAGTGCGTTTAAAAACGTTGTATGAGAGGAAGTCATTTATCTCATTTTACCACACATCGTCCTTTTTATTCCTTTCTCTACGAAAAAAAAATATTATTAAGGATTTACAACAGAAAAGTCGAATTTTAATTTGATGATTATTGAAACTTTTTCACTGATGGTAACATGTTTGCAGACAGACTTTGTTGATTGCATCTTCAGATTATTTTGCTATTATGTGTATAAAAGAATATATGCAACTTACTTAGGCTTACGTTTACCAGAGCAAAGGTTAATGATGAATAAAATACATGTCTATATAATTTTAAGTCACCTAAAATGAAGCCCTACAACCACGTTTGAAATAACTGAAAATGCCGCGTCATCGCCGGCATTTTTAAATCCCGCTGCTTTCTATGAAAGTACGTTTACAATATTCTTACTAGTGGGATCTTGATGTACTGAAATATTTTTCAGAATGGAAAAACCGGTATAACGAGAGCGTTTCTAATGGTAATAATGGTAAGCGTTCAACTGTATTAGACCAGTATATAGAAAGTTCGTTGTAACAAATACCGTTGTAAAGCAAATCGATAGCATTGTTTAGTATATACGCTTGCCGGGACCGATAAAGATGACCAATAAGTCGAGCAGACCGTACTATAGAAGACCGTAATAACAAGATTCCAATGTAACACTAGGATACAAACTGTAAATGTCGTAATACCTGATTTCATTTTTAGTAGGTTTTTTGAGTAAATTTATTGTTTCAGTTCTACCACCAAACAATGCGTCTCGTCGGTTAATCGGCGTAATTATAAGGCGATACATCTTAAAATTCTTTATTATTTTATCTTTTTTGTATTGATGACTCCAATATTCTACTATGTTATACCCTTTGTTTTGTAAATATTTTGTCGATTCACAAGTATTATCATAAAGAATTTTCATTGTAGTTTTGTTCAAAGTGTTGTTTTGTTTTGGGTCATAGCAATCTTGACAACCGTGGAAATAGCACCCTTGAAATTGATAAACTGTATTAGTTTCTTGACAATAACCATCGACTTTTCTAATTTTACTATAAGAATCACGTATCCCGAATTCGCCCCCGTTTAAAGCATGTTGAATTTATATTTTTTCCGTAGACATTACACTTTCTACTACTACTAACCATTTTATACTTTGTTTTGAATCTTTATCTTCATTTTTTGAAACAATTGCTATTTTATTTTTAGGCATAAATTTAAGTCTATATAAATCCATAGCCACGCTAGCTATTGTGACATATTGAAATGGGTCTACATAACTCTGTGAAAACGGATCATCTTGACTCACAAAACTTATTTCTATTACACTTTGTAGGTAACTTAGACATCCTCTTGGAAGTATTTCTACATCAGATTTACAATAAGCAACCATTTCTGCGTGTAAATTAAACATTTTACTTGCATCTTTTTCGTACAGCTTGCATTCTTCATCATAACATTTTATAAATTCATCTCGGTCCTCTGATTTCATTCTATCTGGCTTATAATACTATTTATCTCGTAAAGGCCCTACATATTTCCAATTTTCAGGTTTATTAAAACTATGTGGGAAATAGCCTTTTCTAAGTTCTGTTAATCTATATGTTTTTGGAAATTTCTTGGGTGGCTCTGCAATATGGTTAAAACGTTTCAGTTTTTTAATATACAAGAACATTATTTTGGTTTCTGTTAATATTGTTTGAGGTTGTATACCATTAGGTAAACAATATTTATATATAAAATGACTGTCATAACCTTTTGCATTATGCGCTATAAATGTAAATCCTTGTTGTTGTAATGCCCATTTGCAAATTTCATTATTATTAGCAAAAGCGTTCTCGTTACTAGCAAAATCTTGAGTTTCAATCCATGTTGGTATATGATCACAAACATCATCTAAGTATGTTTCATTGTCATAATATATGTAATTTGCACTCCATTTTTTAAGTTCTTTAAAACCCATAAGGCATTGATGTTTTTGATTGCAATCATATTTTACTTCACAAATATAACTAATTTAATTACAAACAAGTTCTTCCTTCAACTCACCATTTTTATCATAAAACAGCTTTGCTTTACATGTTTTACATTTTTTAAACTTTTCACATTGTTTTCCTGAATGATTATTATAACAAGTAGGATTCCAAAATCTTCTGTTACAATTCTCACAATACTGCCAATTTTTTGTAGTTTTATCACCACTTTTACAATCATTTTTAGCTCTATAACATATGTTTTATTTGTTTTGAATTTTATGCTCACGAACATGTTGATCTTTGTTTTGATAAGGTTTTTTACAATCATGACAATAATATGCACAACAATAAAGAGCAGCAACCTTGTTGACATAATCATAATGATTTTTCAAATGTAATAAATAAAGTTAGTTTTCTGCTTCTGGTTTTTGAATAGCACATTTAAATGCACCGTTAATTACTGAAATTATATTTATTTTAACATTTAATTTTTGTTAAATTTGTGTAAATAATTCTGGAGTCATTCCTTCTTCTAGTATTTCTAAGCCTACGTAATTTATTAAATTTTTTACTATTTTATCCTGATATTTATCTTCATTTAAGCGAATTTTTCTAATATTTCTATCGTTAACACCTTCTGACCCTAGTTTTTTAGTATGTTTAAACAGGGTTAAATTTAAATATGTTAATTCTACAAATACAGCTTTTAAGCCACATAAATTATCATTATAATTAATTTTACTAACGCTTCGTTTTAGGTTTGCACTTCGCACTTTTTTAACCCAACCTAACTCTAGGAACTGCAAAGTACGTACCACAGAGCCTTACAGAATTACCGAGCACAGGTCACCTATCGATTTCAGAGTGCGCTTGGCTGTTGCCTAACCAGAAGGACTCAACAAACTGATTAACCGCCAGACTAACCTGTACTGGTAAATCTCTTGCATTTGTACTGTACGAAGTTGTATGATGGTGGGGTCGCACAGGCAACTCACTCATCATTACTTCAGGTAGGCTAATAATTGTTAACAGATAGTGGCTACTTACTGCCGACCTCTGTTGCAAAAATTAATTATTTGCCCTTCTCAGAGGTCTCTAGTATTTTTCTGGGGATAAAATGTTCAAAGATCGATCATGCTAACCTCTGGATTACCGTGAGGGGTCACGCTCACAGCATACCAGAGTCCGGTGTGCTCACACTCCTTTCTGTTCTCTATCTCCAATCGACCATATCCTAGGTACCCACTTCTATTATATCTTTTGCACTAGACCAATTTTTTAAACTCATTGGAACCACCGTGGGTCACCCTGATTCCTGGGCAAAACAAAATGGTTTTTACTATAACAACCTTGCGACAGACTCTACAGCTCCACACCGTGAACGCATATTTAAACCAACACAACACCGAGTTATTGACTGCAGCTCTGTGGATGCCTGTCGCTAAAGACATTATAGTGCTCGAACTTCTCGTTATTGCCTGGCCCTGTTCCGCTCCTATAAACTTGCCGCAGCCATCCACTTGGACCACGCTTACCACTACAGCCCTGCCATTGCTATGGCGGCAGTACAACTGAACGACTGATTCCGTAAGCCTTTATAGCTATCAGCATTGCTCGCGATTCGCGGGCCCAGGTCACACACAGTAGCACTCATACTCGGCATATTTTATTTTATCAAGCCATACGCCCTCGCTCACCAACACGTAACTATTCTTGACTTTATCGTATATTTTTATAATACCCGCTTATGCTTTGATTTTTTTCTTTTTTTCCAGCACACGGCAGTATTTCTGACGTGGGAAAGAAAAGAACCTCCAGCTACACTAGCTCGAATATAATATTGTATCATTTCTCGGATCACGGAGACCATTGGACCTGCACCTGCACCCTATATGGACACACTTTCTTTCTCTCTTTCATAACTCCATCATCGGCGTTACAGACTAAGAACTTAGATCATATGTCTGCTCCAAGGCCTAACAAAGCACAATTTACTACTTTGCTTTCATTGCCACTTGTAAAAAACAATTTTACTTTTATAATAAGTTATTTCGCTGCAAGAATAATAATAATAATACTTTACGTATCATTTACTAACACTAACCTCTAACCTAGGCTTAGTTTAACTTTACTCTAACTTTATTCTAACCAAATAACTACACCAACAATATATGCGTTAATTTAATTTAATTTTTAAAAACATTGATTCCTCAATCATTTGCTACGTGACCCTGAAGATGAGAACAGGTTGTTCTTGAAAGCTCGGTAACCCAATAAATCTTTACTGTTCAAATTAGTTTGAACTTCGGAATTATTTATAAAACAACATCCAGTAATCCAACAAAATGAATGTACTAATAATAATAATAATAATAATTTACACATTATTTACTAATACTTAACTTTAACCTAGGCTTAGGTTAACTTTATTCTTATTCCAACAAAATTTCCTCCACTCAACTGCAAACAATATGTACTCTCGAGATTTCTGGCGAGGTCGCCTGGCTCATTAACTCACCTGGTTTAAACGGCTATTTAACCTCTAAGTAACCGTCGCAGGATTTAGCGACACTCTAGCATTTGGCCTATACATGAATCCAGGTGAG
>JAQFZC010007036.1:0-11712 GCA_034695205.1 Dicyrtoma fusca | reverse complement strand
AACGGTCAAAACTAGTAAATGACACTTTTTCAAAATGGTCAAAACTAGTAAATAACACTTTTTCAAAATGGTCAAAAAACTAGAAGTTACCGTTTTCAAAAACATTCAAAACTAAGTGTACCACCGTGTCGAAAAGGTAAAGCCCAGTCATTGTGTTTTTGCGTTAGTTGAAATTGTCAATATCGTATTTTGCTCTTTTTTAAACATAAATATTGTATGTTTGCCTTTGATGTAAGTGTAAGTAGGTACATAGTACGTTTTGCTAGGTATTAAAATGCTATTGTGAAAATCTTATTAAACTTTTTGCTGTTTTGAAAGCTTTCTCGCAACTCAAGTGTTGTGCCGTCATATTTGCGTGATTCCTAAGAATCTTCCAGCTGCCTAGCTTTACGTCTATTCTACGTATACGACAATGCGGGAATGACGCCGTCAATTCTGAAATTGTTTTTAGTGTCACTGCCATCATTGTCAGAATGGAGATAAAAACTCTTTTTAGGAGAATGTTAATCTTTTCGGATGGAAAAACAGAAACAGATGATATATTGTCAAAGAACGCATTTTTTTTCTCTCTCTCCACTTTTATTACTTTCATTTCATAATTTACCGTAGACTGTACAGGACAATTATATGTAGCTTTTAGCTATAAATTTATAATTTAATGGCATGGGACGGCATCCATAGAGATACACAGACGTAACAAGTGACAAGTGTTGGAAGTAACGCAAGAGTAGACGGAGCGTTCTATATATTTTTTTTTAATGAATGTGTAAAATGTGGGGGGTCCTATATCAAACGAGAGCGAGAAGGTTGAAAACCACATAAAAGAAACTTTCATTAGTTTTATTCATCTTTGCTCACTCGGTTTTTTATTTTGTGTATGTACCTACCTACATAGAGACGAGTAGATATTCTCCATGACAAGTAGATATTCGATTTTGTCACGAACTAGAAGCCACTAGCACTGTAAACTATACGCTCTTCATAATTCTACATGCTACAGTCATTCATTAAATATTTTATGCATTAAATACGCTATATGCTGACACTACATATTTCTGTCGAGTAAGGGCCCATGCAAATATGATGTCATAGAACCCAAGTTGCGAGAAAACTTGAGCAGTAAACAAGACGCTATAAACTATAAGCTTGCTACCAACATTGTAAAAAGAAGAAAAAGACAAAACCTATTTACGTTTTTAAAAAAACCGTTGCAGGAAATTTACTTTTTAAAAAGTAGCAAAACACAATATACAAACAAGTTTTCAAAAAACGGTAAAAAGCATATTTACCTTTTAAAAAAGAGCGAAACAGCGTATTTAATTTACTTTCTCAAAACCATCACAACATGATGTTTACCTCTTTTAAAAAAGAGCAAATATAAAATTCACTAATTGTTTCTAAAAAAAAAAGCATAACTGTCATAGTTGAGAGGTCCCTAAAGGCACACGCAATGATAGTTGCTACAAGTTTACTATAAGCGAAAATGTTTGTATCTCAAAACTTCTCGTATTCAAAATAAAAGCTACAAAGCAATCGCATCTCGCAGCATCCCATCAAAAACATAAAACGTAATTCACACTTTTTATGCCTGCTGCACACTCAAGTACCGACAGGCGACAGACGTCTACATTTCTTCGATCTCGAATTCGGTTGGAACTGTATCGATACAGTGGAACTAGTAGCTAAGCACATAATTCTGTGGCCCTTACGGTTTACGGTCTATACTCTATAGATGTGATAAATGGAAGCATCTACACTACATTACTGTGTACAGAATTTCATTGCTTCCCATATATATACAATTGGGTACTTAAAGCCCAGTAAATATTTTCCTACAAAAATTTAATGTTCCAAACACAACGAGTTATATAATTTTTTTTTTATTTCTCCCGACATCAAAATCCCACAAATGCCAACGAGCGCTGCAGACTGCACTGCAACCAGCATCAAATAAAATGCAACTGGAAATTCTTTACAGATCATTGACATGCTCACACGTCCACATAAAAATAAAATATAATATAATCTTAATACAAAAAAAAATGTTCACTTGCTAATATATTTCCCAACTTGTTAAATATTTACAAGGAATACCAACTAAGCTTGTACAGACTGACGACGGTGGACCTACCCGAAGGTCTGAGCTGTCAGACGGCAGAAAAACATATTTTAGTTGGAGCGAAGGGAGCTATTTACGTACATACGGACATTTATAGACTAGCCCTGGGTAAATTATGATGAGGGAAAAATAACACCTAATAAAATCAATGATTGACACACTACGACACTCTTCTCTGTCAAACTCACGCAAACCTACACAGAAAACCACTGCCAAACAAACGCCCTCTCAACCCCAACACTTGCAAATTATTTTAATTACACACCGCACACAACCCAAACATGTTTCCCGTTGCCGTTTGCATATTTTTATTCCTCATTTTTTTTATTATTCATCTCAATTGCCCCATTCCTCACTCTGTTTAGTCCGGCGAAGAAACAAAAATAATCCCGCACACATCGTGAGTCAAGAAGCATTGTGGCGGAAGTTCAGTCTCCAATTAAAACCGTTATTAAGGAAATCAACATTCCCTTAATGGCATTTTGACGCAAGTCTAAACAATCAACGGTTTACTTGCGTTTGCAACAAGTGTAATTGTAATTTGTACATATTTCTTAAAAACGTTTTAGTAGCACTTTTTCTATTTTGAAAAGCGTAAATAGCAGTTTTTCTATCTTTTAAAAAGTGTGAATGACAGTTTTGCTATCTTTGTAGAAAAGTAAATTCCTGTTTTACTTTCTTCGGAAAAGTGTAAATAGCAGTTTTACTATCTTTTGGAAAGTGTTAATAGCAGTTTTACCATCTTTGAAAAGGTTAAACAGAAAGTTTACTATCTTTGGAAAAGTGTAAATAAGAGTTTTAGCATCTCTGAAAAAGCGTAAAAAGCAGTTTTTTATCTTTGGAAAGGTATAAGAGTTTATAAAATAAGAGTTTATATAAGAGTTTTACTATCTTTGAAAAAAGTGAATAGCAGTTTTATTATCTTTTGAAAGCTTAAACACCAAGTTTACTATCTTTGGAAAAGTGGAATGTAGCAGTTCTACTACCTTTTGAAAAAAGTGAATGGCAGTTTTGCTATCTTTGGAAACGTGTAAATAGCATTTTTACTATCTTCGGAAAAGTGTAAATAGCAGTTTTACTATCTTCAGAAAAGTGTAAATAGCAGTTTTACTATCTTCGGAAAAGTGTAAATAGCAGTTTTACTATCTTCGGAAAAGTGTAAATAGCAGTTTTACTATCTTTGGAAAGGTTAAACAACAAGTTTACTATCTTTGAAAAAGTGTATATAGCAATTTTACTACCTTTTGAAAAGTGTGAATGGTATTTTTGCTCCCTTTGTAAAAAATTAAATAGCAGTTTTACTATCTTCGGAAAAGTGTAAATAGGAGTTTAACTATTCTACAGCTCGTATTTACAATTTTTTAGTAAAAAGTTTATTATTGGGACTGGGATCGCGTAATGCGTCTTCATCCACGATATGTTTGGGTATATCTTCATTTGGTGAGTTGAGAGCAAAGATACGATTAAAGATTATGGCAAGTTGCATGTTTGATGTTTGCAATAAATCTAAGAAATTACGACACGGAAAGTAAAAACAGACGATATCGCCACAAGATCGAATCGCTTCAACCTCATCTCTCTACGCAGTCACAGTCAAAAAACACCAGCACTACACAGTCTGAGCCAAACTAGACTTAAGTAAGTGTGAGGACCACAGCTACTGTACTTCTGTATGTACTTGAAGTTTACAATATGGACTCCCCTTTCGACATGCTAATAATAGTAAAGAGATGTTTGCATCTTCTTTGTTTCTCGAATACAAATCCAAATGGTAAATCTGTACAATGTATGCATCTTTACGAAATCTGAAGGGGCAAGTTAAATTAAACACAGATTTTTTGTTTAATTCTCAGTCTCATGATTTATCAGGAGTGAGAGTGAGTATCCGTGAGCATTAAAACATTAAAAGGATTTAATTCAAAGCCATTAAAAATACAAATTAGCTTTCTTTTCATTCCTCTTTCTTATCTTCCTCGACTCGTCGTTAGTTCAATGAACAACAATGCAATGAGCAGTCTCGTTCCACTCAAATTGCCACAACTAAATACTAAATACTTTACAAATAAAAATAGCTTTTGTTCTACCGTGGGTTCTGTGGTAACTCTGAGTATAAACTCGTGGCAAATACAATGGAATACATTACAACAATATACAATTAGAATTACAATTTGACCACCTATAAAATCCAAAATCCAATTGAAGAACAACAAAAAGCTGAAGATTATTCTTTTAATTTATCTACTTCACGAATTCCATGGCTCTCGCGTCAGCTATCGCAGCAGCCGCCGCACTACGTTAACTACTATGTATCACCAACACCGTCAATCCACTAAACTCCTTGTGAATCTCTAATTTCTAATTACCACAGGTTGACAAGACAGTCTTCTTTCCTGTTTTCTATTTCCTCCATTAATATCTGTATATCGCTACTTAACATGCAAAATGACTAAAATACTTTTATATTTTTTAACACGTTTTTACATGAAAACAAAATACGGGACGCTATTTACATATTTTTAAAAATGGGCATGTAGAGGTATTGCATATTTCAATAGGTTCACATTGAGGTTTTGTATGATTTGAAAAAGAGTAAATCAAGGGCTTCTGTGTATTTTTATAAGCGCAAAGCGATGTTTTGCATGTTTTCAAAAGTATAAGTTGGGGTTTTGAATGTCTCTAAAACGCGTAAATGGAGGCTTAGAATGTTTCAAAAGTGTAAATCGCGGTTTCGCATGCTTCAAAAAGTGTGAATCCAGAATTCCATATTTTAAAAAAATGTAAATCCAGAGTTTGCATGTTTTTAAAAATGTAAATCCAGAGTTCACATGTTTTTAAACATGTAAATCCAGAGTTTGCATGTTTTCAAAACAGTGTAAACGGAGGTTTAGCACGCTGTAAAAAGTTCAAATCCAGGTTATGCCTGTTTTCAAAAGTGCAAAAATAAGTTTTTATACAACACTAAAGAACTGGTTCGTCAATACGTGAGTGACATCCGAAAATATTGTGCTTTTTTGAGGTTTCGTGAGTGTCACTTTGCATCTTAAGCAGCGATATGTAGCCCAATGTATTTCGTAGGTCTATGCCTCTACTACATTTTATTAGCGCAATAATTACCTTTATTATTATAACTTTAGCGGATACTGTGCAATTCTACCTGTGTATTAGGCCATTAATTCTAAATCAGACTGTTATGTTAACGTAAAGCTTTTAAAATCTTTTATTGTCATTGTCATTCACACCCTTGTCAATCGACAAGCTACCATTTTGACTTCTTTGTTCGAAGCCAATCGGATTCATAATACCTCCAATAAGATGCTTCCCAACATCCCAGCAGAACACAGATAATAATTGCAATTATCATGCTGTTTAATTCAACTGTCTGCTTCTTGAGACGCTCAACAAAAAGTCACAGACAAAGACAAAGACAGCAGTGCCATTCTTTGATGCAATTAAGGAGAACAATTTACTTATTTAGAATGTTTTTTTAGCTCTTATTTTAGGAGGTACCTTTTCGACAGTCATTCTCCTCTACCCTGCGAACTGAATCGATATACAATCAAGGATTAAAAAACAGACTAGAACAATTATTGCAATAGCTCATACGAGTACACAGTCCCATTCAAAAACCGTGTGTCGAGGGATTCATAGCACCAGCAGCCAACAATAACAATAACTATTAAATAGGTACCTCCGTACGTATTACTGTTTCTGCTTTTTCCTCAAAAGTTCCTTGAGAATTTGATTTTTGAAGGAGAGTGCGAGTCCGTTTAGACAGGTGTACTCAAACCGTTGTGGGAATCTCAATTTTTTTGCGAATGTTTTTGTTGTATGTACATATGTCATATGTGCTCCGAGTATCTTCCTACATTTCGCTGCTTAAGATGTAAAACGTGCATCCAACACTACAAACATTTTTAAAAAAAGCTAATTAAGTTTTCAGACGTTTTGAAAAAGGTTAAATAATGCTTTTACATGCTTTGGAAAGGGTAAATCGAGGTTTTGTATCCTTTGAAAAAGTGAAAACCGGGTTTCTACACTTTTTGAAAAAGATAAATCCGTGTTTTGCATCTTTTGAAAAAGGGTAAATCGAAGCTCTGTATGTTACAAAAGGTTCGAATTAAATTTTAACATGGTTTCACAAGGATAAAAATCCAGTTTTGCATGCTTTTGAACTGTGCCTGAACTCATTTTTGAGGCTTCACTTTGCATCCTAACCAGCGATAAATAAAATAAACCATTGAGGAAGCATAGCAGTACCGCAGGGTAGGTTGTGGTGCTACTAAATAATATCTGCACTAATTCAGTATAAGAACATGAGGGAAAAAAAGGAAATGCTAAACTTTCTATCCTTGCACCATATGAGGCTGACTAGTGCAGTGACGAGAGTGTTAATTGTGTATTATGAATGGTCCCATATACCACCACCTTATACTGCGTCCGTATAGGACTGATTAGAAATACATTTCTTTGAAGAGCTTCAAGTACAGTAACAGTAAGAGTCCCTTGTCGTTGGCTGATGAGTAAATCATCCTCATTCTAGATATTTTTGTGTGGAAGGTGTCTACTCTCCACCTCATAAATAAGCTTGGAAATTATGAAGCAGAGCAGCGGATAATGGACCTCACCACAGAAATCTCGTCTAACTGTATAATGTACATGTCATGCCCTGCTATTTAGCAGTAGAGTACAATGTGTCTAGTGCAGAGCAGAATCGTAGGCACAAAATGCAGTTGGAAAAGTATAGACAGCTCTGTAATAGATGAGGCTCTGTCCATCCGTTCGTTCCTTTAGTCCCTTCTTGTCATGTAATCGTCATTCCTTCATTCATTCCTACTCGTAATCGTAATCGTCCATCGTAATTCGTAATCATAGAGGAAAAACAAGATTGCCCTGAGAATTTCATTTCTACACAAATCTTCATATACTTCCAATTTACAAAATTATTATACGAGTAGCTTTGAACTCAGAACTCTCAGAGCTCAATTCGAGACATAGCGAAGGCAACGAAGAAAAAAAAATTGTTAATCATGTAAACCTTCCCGATGCATCCTCAATCCTCAATTTTACTTGACGCATTAATCTATTTCTAATTTTGCAATCACAATCAACCAGACATAATAGACTTACAAACTTACAATGTACATAAAAGTAGGCCTCAGATTATACAATGTACCTACTTTCACCCTCACAAGGAAAGGAGCCTTGCACATATGACGTCATTGAGACTAACGTTTCAGAAACTGCAGAAACCTAGTTTAGGCCCTTTTCAAAAAACGCGAAACATCAAATGTACGTTTCAGAACCCGCAAAAACAGTATTTTGGACACTTTTAAAGAAAGCAAAAAATAGAATTTACGTTTCAAAAACTGCAGAAACCTAATTTAGGCGCTTTTCAAAAAACTCACACATCAAATGTATGTTTCAAAATTTGCAAAAACATTATTTCAGACACCTTTGAAGAAAGCCAAAATATAGAATTAAGTTTCAAAAATAGCAAAATGCAAAATATGGCAGTATTTTAAAAAAGCTAAAAAGGGTAGGTACTTCTATTACATCACATTTAAAAGGCCCCAAACAAGCAGTGCAATTGCAAGTCCATCAGGAATGGACTGAGCTCCTTAAAATCTCGTAATTCAACCCAATCTCTCTCTCGCTCTACATACACATGAGGACGACATTCGCCGACTGAGAGTTCAAATGACGGGGACGCAATCCAGATAGAAGCGAGTATCCTTCGCTAGACCAAACCAGCCAACTAACTAATGCACTACTTGACTACCTCAATTTGACTAATACAGACGTCAAAAATATTCCTCCTACATAAGAAATGACAGGCAATCACAATAATAGTTATCCGTTATCCTGCCACTACAACTATGCCAACTTCCAAAGGCAGTCATAATAATGCAGTGCAAATACAAGATTTTGGCATGCATAGGTATAAGTATAGGTACATAATACACACAGTGCAGGGTAGACACAAGACACAAATTAGAGTCACTGCACTTCTTAGGTCTCTAAATCCTCAAGAAAAATCTACCTAATAATGTAATAATAATGTAAGTATAGCCGGTCGCAGTCAAATCTAATCGCCAATACAGTAAAAGAGTACAACTGGTCCTGGGACTGGTGCTGGTGCACGCTCACTATCTGCACTCTCTGCCATTGTTGTTATTTTATAGTATTGTACTCACTCCCGAGCGTTCAACGTACAACTAACACAATTTTTTTTTTCAAAACTATTTAACTCACAGCACACAAGTCAGGTCTGGGTTTCCTCACACTAACTCTGATTCAAGGCAGAATTTACAAACATTCAAAGTGAGTCGCCTCTAATCTTAAATAACAATTCGAGACGAGTTTCACATTGTTAAGTTTCCTCAGCTGCATGGTGTACAACAACATCAAGTTTCACAAGTCCCGTCCAATAATGCAATAACATACTGATACAGTTATGTAGCAAAAACAAACTACAAAGTGTACTAACCTGGGTACACTATATTGACATGCCTAGTAATTGTAGGTCTATATCTATCCACTGATACAAGGGTATATTTATCCCTAGACAAGTAGGTTTATGCCAATACATTTTATTCACCTGGCAAGAGGAGCCTTGCAAATATGACGATCTGGTATCAAAGGTTTGAATAGGGCTTTGAAACAAGGCAAACATGAAAATAATGCTTTGAAAAGTGTTAAAAACTTAATAATTATTGCATTTATTAAACACGTAAAAATAGATGTACCTATAGGAGTTTTGAAACTGTGCAAAACATTTTATTTGCACATTTCAAAAAATGCAAAATTGGATTAAGAGTTTAGAAAGAGTGCCAACCATTGCATCTGCACATTTTGAAAAATACTAAAATGGATTGAAGAGTTTAGAAAGAGTGAAAACATTGTATTTGCACATTTCAAAAATGGCAAAAATGGATTCAAGCGTTTAGAAAGAGTGTAAAACACGGCATTTGCACATTTAAAAAACTTCATTTCTATGATCTCATACATACAAGGCTCCCAAAAGTTGCCAAATGGCAACTTCATCTTGTATGTATCCCTATGAGTTGGAATCCCAGCCGACTTCCCTACCTGCATTGTCCATTGCATTGCATTGCCGTGTGGACTGTAATTGTAAGTCATTTGACTCGATTAGGTTAAGAGCGTACGTCCACATTATTATCTGTACAAGTGGTCTGGAATGCAGTCGAAATGGTTTCAATCAAATTGATAAGGATCATGAATCCTGAGATAATCTTTTCTATCTCAAATAATCTACAATTCTACATTCAGTCTTCAGTCACCAGCCAGCCTCCCTCCTCGCTCTTTCTGTCTCTCTCTATTCGCTCACTACTACTAGCCTAATTTTTCTCATGAATGGAAAATTAAAAAATCCCTTGTATTTTTCTCTTACAGCCTTTCTACAGCTCGCATTCATTAAATTGAGAGAAAAAATCCTATCAGCCTTAAACATTAAATGATGAATGTGTCTCAATAATTATCGTGTGCAATGCACAATGTACAATGCAATCTGTAACAACTATCTGTAGTTTGCGAACTAAATGTTAATTTTATAATTACAAGGAAGTTTACCGTGTAGTCTACGTAATACCCATATCGTTTATTTTTTATTTAAAAAATCAAACAGCACATATTTCTTCTTTGAAAGTGATTATTTTTTGCAACTAAATAACAGTATTGGATTTTTGATAAACTCTGCAATCGAAAAAAAAACTAAATTGGCAATATTTGTCGGCACAAATCTATTTCCTCCTTCTGTACAAACAATAGCAGTATGTGTCCAGAGTCAGAGCCAGAGCCAGAACCAGAACCAAAACCAATAATGGGACGCTAAAAGCTAAAACGTTTCTAATGTCAAGTCAACCAAGTGAAGGCAAATGGGCAAAGTGCCTCCCTACCTTGGTTTGCTTCGGCTTCGTTTCGATATTGATTTTAATCGTGAACAATTATTCACAGTGAGTGTGCGGCTGTGCGGTTAGTTTTTTTTTTCCGATTAAGTTTTAAATTGCTTGGCAATCAAAAACTATTACACAGTCAATTGATTGGCATTTGACTTTGGCTTTGAGATTATCAGGACCTGTACATGTATGCACTCACTGGGAGTCTGGGAGACGTCAAAAAGATACAAAAAAAATAAAAAGAATTGCATGAAAAAGAGTCAAAGAGCCCTGTGCTATCCCTACGCTATCAATTACAGAGATTCAGACGTTAGTTCTACTGTGCATCTTAGGTGCCTTTAACATTACAGAAGATACAGATAGCTCATCATCATCATCATCATCACTTTGCGTCCAAATTACTGACCTTCACTATACTTTAATTTTTTTATGGAGTTCTGATTACAGTCAGCAGAGGCAGAGAGGACCTTAAGTACCTATTAGTATAGCTATCTCCTACTTGTTTCACGCGTCCGCCGTCCACTTACTTTTCAAATATATATGAATTTCCAAAAGATTATACTAAAATCAAAATGAAAATGAAATGCAAAGTAGCTGAGGAGCTATCTCAAAAGTCTGCGATGGCATTATCAATCATCGTCTACGTCTGACTTAAAAGAAATTACATGGGTAGCTACCAAGTTACCATTCTAACTCGTTACTTTGTTTTCGTATTCGTATTCATTTCATTCACGGGGCCAATTAGGATCCGCTCAAGTCTCAATGGTATGCTGTTGTGAAAAAATTATACGGATAATCCAATATCTCTCATTTTTTTTCCTATGGTTTTCTCAATTCTAGTTTCCAATATGAAATTATTCTCTCTAATTGAACAGAATTCTGCCGCTTGAAATGAATTTTGGTTTCTTTTAAGACAAATTTTCTATCAAAGGAACTCCTTGGAGTCAATTATTGCAGGTAAAGTACCTACACAGAGTCGTGAGTAGCAAGGTCAGTACACGGTTACATCATTACACGGCAGATATCTTGTTCCCTTTCTGTGGTTTTGCATAATATAGTTAGGTAGTAGGCAGGTTACGTTCGTCTGTAATAGACGCGTAAGTGGGGAAACGTATACGCATGAATGAATCGAAGTCTTGACTTTGACTTTACCTCAAAGGATACTAGTAGGTGCAGAGCCATGTGCAGTATGTACAGCAATAAAATTAAAATTAAAATCAAAGGACCCATAAAAAGTCAAATGCTGATCTATTCAAGGGGCAAGGTTTGTCTCAAAGTCATGTAAAAAATTAATTGACACTCTCGAGGTACTCAAAGAGTCTGTACATAGAATTCAGAGTGACGTCACAAGAACCACAATCAGTATTACCACACATATGCAAATTAAGGGGCCTTTCAAGTATGACTGTATAGATGCGACTTTTTTGAAATATTCAAATACAAGGTTTTGCCCTCCGTCAAAAAAGTGGTAACCTATTTTTTGAAAACGTGTAATGCCATATTTTACACTCTTTTAAAAGGTGTAATACTATTTTAGCATTTTTTTCCAAGAAAGTTTTTCATTTTGTATTTTTTTGAAAGCTGTTTTCAATCTGAAATACTACAGCGTCATTTTTGGAAAGCTCCTACGTTCTGTAACACACGCTAAATAACATGGTTACCATTTATCCCTATTAG
>JAQFZC010007035.1:0-11712 GCA_034695205.1 Dicyrtoma fusca | reverse complement strand
GAGTCTTGTGGGGGGTGGGAGGTGGAGTCTTGTGGGGGGTGGGAGGTGGAGTCTTGTGGGGGGTGGGAGGTGGAGTCTTGTGGGGGGTGGGAGGTGGAGTCGTCTTGTGAGGGGTGGGAGGTAGAGTCTTGTGGGGGGTGGGGGGTTGTGTCTTGTGGGGGTTGGGTGGAAGGGGGTGGAGGGGGTTTGGTTGCTGGTCCCTCACCTGCACAATTAACAGTTTCACAGTAGTTGCAAGTCTCGAGAAGGCTGTCCCAGAAGAGATCGGTTGGACAATGCTGAAGATTCGGGACTCCCCCCCAGCAGAGGTAGTAGGTGGAGCAGTCATCTGGGTTCGGGAGAAAGTGCATGCTGTCATCTTTGCACTGTGGAGCGGATGAAACTCCAACATTCTACGCGCAACAATAGCAAAGACTAAAATGTTATAAGTATCTCAAAGAAATCACGTTTCCAAAAGCAGCTATTTAGTTCATTGATGAATGCGCCTAAAAGGGGCAATCCCAAAATATGTGTTTAATTCAGATGAACGAAGACTCGAATGTGATTTAATAATTGGCAAGTGGAGAGTAAAAGGTAATTGTGAAGAATAGCTTTACTCTGCTTACGCTGGCTTGAACGAGATTGACAGCCAGAAGGGACGCAAGAATGAGAAAGGCGAAATCTTTTGCCATGCTGACTGGTGTCTATTGTTGTCACAGTTGCTTGTCTTGTCTTGAAGAAAGGAATGAAATGACGGAGGTGAGATGCGAGATGGTTTTCGTAGAGCGCACTTTCATCCCTTTGTGTCTTTGGGAAAGCCTCTGACATCCGTGCGAGTGAAATGTAAATAGCAGATCTGCCATTTTTATATTTTTCATATTAATTTATTCCAATTAAATCGTATCTACATGCCGTGCGTTCAGATTTAATGCGGATTCAGTGGTTTTAATGATAGCATCCCTGCGGGCGGGCTTAGGTGCAATTTATCAGTTAGGATTCTTAATCCAAGGTTACTTTGATAGTGTTTGTTGATATGTAACATGAGTAGTAATAATTGGAATTAATGTACATAAAATTATTGTAACTCATAACCGTTGCATTGTGCCAGCAGTAATTACGTCATTGGAGCTAACGACGAGCGTAAGCATCTAAACATATAATAGGAAAAGACACGTCCAGCAATTTGAAGATGTAATCAGAGGGCTTTTCTATAGTAATTTGGTCTGGAAAAGTAGAGACGAAGTGGAGATTTACTTGTGACTTAGGAGACCATGAAAAGACGCAGTAAATTTTATGGTCTCAAGATTAGAATATTTAATGGATTTAAATCCCTCCATAAAATAATAAACAAAAAATTGTCCTTGGCATCTGTTGGGTAGAAGGTGAGTGATAAAAATGCTCTGAATAGTGTTTTTGTACCTTTATCCCTAGTGGATTTGTCCATTTATAGACTGACAACTGTGTCTGAGCAGCGGCAGTGACTTCACTTCCCTGATTTCCTGAATAAAGATTTACGACATTATGTAATCAACTGATCGCAGGCAAGGAATCATCTGTAGTCGAATGTTGCACTAATGGATTTTTGGCACAATTTTGGATTCCATGCTGCTAAGTATCCCGTTCGAGGAGCCATGCACATCTAACACGTTCATGCGAGCCTTGACTAAAGGGCGCATTTGCCACGTCGACTTCCAGCCTCGCTCATCAGTTGGCAGGCTCCTGCCTCGCCTTTCTAACTGCACCACTAGTCGATCCTCCACGAGAACCGACAGTGGCGCTTACTGTAAGTCACGTGCAGCTACACACACACATTTACACCGAGCATCCACGCTCCTTGATTGTATCTTCTCCTTCCTCATCAGAAGGAGATCACATTTACACAGAATAAGTAGTAATAAATATTCTTCCACAAAACTCTCATTTTGCCAAGCTGATCATCGATCATCTCATTTCCAGCATAGTTAGCTGAAGTGTTTAGGAATAGATCCTTAACAATGCTTATAGTAATATATGTACACATTATGGTACATTTAGCGATGGCTAACTAGTTATGGAAAATGACGCGAATGAAAGTCAGAATCCTCGGGTATTCAATTGTATCGTTTTCATCCGGCTGTCAGAACATTTGCATCAAATCAAATCAACAATTTTTGCTGTTGTACTTTACAGCTTTTTCATTTGATTTTATGCTTCTTAAGACTTATTTGCTAGTTGATGTGCGATCAATTGTATGTATTTGATAGACATTGCATTGTGGAAAGTGAACGCCAATACTTTTGGTTCGAAAATTTACTTGCTGCTATGCGAGAAATGGGCTTGAAATTCCTATCCTGCATATAACATCCGATACAGGGACACGGAAATGAGGCGGCTGACATGGCAGGCAAGTACAGACGTAATAACCGAGGGCAGTTTCCGACAGACCAGAGCCCATAATTCCAATACGTCACTCCCTTCTGTATTAAGGGGGCATGCAAGTATTACGTAACGTCAAAGGTGTCGGTAGTCCTTTTGTTGTGCGTTACAGCCCTATACCTACAACATTGTACAGGGGGCGCGAATTGCGTTACACGCGGTAGGTGGTTGTTGAGAATTCAGGATTTTTGCATTACGTAATACTTGCATGTCCCCTAATGTGCGTGGTGAAATCCTGAAATTCGCAAATGGCAACGTGCTGAGCACCGACATCTTTGGGTGCAGACTGGCCAGCAGGTGCATTGCGGTACCCACATTTGGGTGCAAATACTTGGTTCACTTAAATCCTAGCTTATCTTGTCATTAACAAGGACGTTCCCTGGACACTGTCACCTGCAGAAGTAGGAGCCACCGTGCCCATGGTGCCACGAGGAGAAGGACACAGACACAGTAGGACACTATATGTGCAATTTATTATTATTTATTTGTATTTATTTACTATTGTGGATTTTTTATTCATGAAAGGATGTAGCACTTGGAGTGGAGCAGAGTACTCAACGCAGGCACCTTTAACATTATTCAGACTGCTTCCAAAAGAAACCTGTTAGCATTCATTCTTGTTACAGACAAAACGAAAAGCAAAATTTAATCTGTACCAAGGGTAGCAATGGGCCCTACTTGTAATCTTTCTCAGCCCTAAAGTAGCGCTACACAACACAATAAGAATGAATGTAAATACATTGCTGACAGTCGCGGGGCTCACATCAAATAACGTGGCAATGAAGGAGTAGGGTAGATTTGATTTTAACTTAATTAAGCAAATCAAGTCTATTTTCACGGGAAAGTCTGTATGTAGTTGCTGTTGTTGGTGGAATAAGTCGAAGGAGTATGAGTTTGAGTTTGAGTTTTTTATTAACGTGTCAAATCATTCAGCATACAATATACTGATTTACAATGATGGACACCTACACACTAAGAATACAAATAAATAAATATACTATACAAGGTTAAGCAAGTTACATTGTAGATCAAGTTCATATCCATATACCAATACCAGTACAAATCAATACTATAGTTAAATGAAAGCCTACGGTGGCTTATACATGTAATATAACTTTTGAACACGCTTTTTCATAAAATATTCAGTCAATTTATCCTTAAAATTTTTTAAATGCCTTAACTCTACTTAACCATCATCCAATACAACATATCTCACATCATAAGGTAAACTATTCCAGCATTGAGTTATTCTATAAAGTGGAGAATGTCTATATGCCTCTGACTTGAAAGTCTTACACTGCAGTAGACATGCCCCACTATGAGTAGGCTAAAAACATTCATTGACACTCCAGTATAGCTTTTTAATTTGGCTTCATTAGTTTGTACTGAACAAATCCACGAAATGAACGTGTTCTTTCAATTGGAATAACCTTGGGGGTCAAGCTCAGTTGCTGGAGATGGTCATTTCACTTCGGTGGGTGTAATTTCAAGTGAATAACTTTCTGTGTCACTTAGATCTGAATTAATTTCCTGAATTTCAGACGCAATCCCCAGGTTTTCTTCCTTCTCTGCCTCTAATGCTACATCATTTGTACTAAGGTTTGTACTTATATTTTGCTGTTCGGTTGAAACATTGTTACAGGTTATATTAAGATCAGAGGTGACAACTGAGGGAACTGTGTTCCTCCTTTTAATTGCTCGATTGAACCGGTCTTCCGTTTTTGGTTGCACACAAGTATTTCTAATTGATGGGATATAACTTGGGTGATACAGGTGTTCACTTTTTTTATTTCCAACAAAATGAGTACTACATATGACCGAATTAGATGTAGGTAACCACCGTTTACCATCCACACTAAAACCAAAATAAATACGATACAAAAATAAATACGATTATTAATTTTCCTATATTTGCATTCGCACTATGTCCGAAATATTTATTATATTGAAGTTGTAACTATGTTAACTGCATAAACTTACTCTTTTCGTTTTACGAATGAAATCCACTTTTTCATTCGTTCTTGCTGCCATTCTTTCTTCAAAAACTTATAAAATTGAACTTGTGGGTTTGATACACGTGTGTTCTTAAAGGAACTATTGCAACCATACACGGCACAAATTGAATTAGACATGTCTTCTTCAGTTAATTGCCGCAAGTACTTTACGAAAGACCAAAAATACTTGACCATTTCGAATAAAAACAGCAGTTTATTTCATTAGGCCGACTAAAACCACAGAAGTACAATGCTACATCTGCACCATCCGTTAATTCATCTCTGCTCACCAGTGGGAAATTGCGGCGCCCTACGTTTCTGACTCTTTAGTCCCCTATAGGGGTGACCTTATGCGCTCTTAAACTTACAACTCCTTGCAAATATCTATAGCTGGGAAAATACTAAAATCCGTCAAAGGGACACGGCTTGCCACATTCTAACCCCACAACTAAAGGCGTATCACAAGGAGACTCACACCCCCCCCCCCCTCCTTTCCAGCCTCTACACAAGTAATATTATTAATATTGAAAAGATACTCCAGAAGCCCATTATCAGCGGTGCTCCCATAAGGAGCCAGGTCTTAAGAGAGCAAGTTAATATTTGGTTGAGCAAAGAAAGTAAAGTTTACAGGGTGGACGTGGACAACCAAGAGATCTGGAGACTATGGCAGAAACTCCAAATCTCCGTCTTACAAAATAAACAAAGGCAAATGCAGCCAATTGTGTGGAATAATTCTCATAACCATGACACCATCCAAGATTAACAAATAAGAAGTATGGTGTCTGTCTAGCAGGCGGTCATGAAATCACTCCTTTTGGGATCCTGGGAAAGTAAAGTAGTAGGGTCGATTAAAGCCCAGGTAAAACTTTAATTTTCGCTCCCATCTTCGTCTCATCTTATTAGTATACAAATGCTCTACAAAAGCAATATCAGTAAGTCAAAATTCCCAAGGACGGGAATTTGAGCTATTTACTATATGTACATAGATACCTCGGCCTTAGTATGGGGTTATGGTTATGGGTACCGGGCTCAAACATTGACGAAATATTTATTTCAACCACGCAAGTAAATTATTGGTAGTAGGTCACGTACTCGAATGCTATTTACTCGAATGCCACGTACTCGAAACCACAAACTCGAAACCATGTAACCACCAACTCGAACCACAAACTCGAAACCATGTAACCACCAACTCGAACCACAAACTCGAAACCATGTAACCACCAACTCGAACCACAAACTCGAAGCCATCAACTCGAACCACTAGCTCGAAACCACGTACTCGAATCACAAACTCGAACCACTAACTCGAAACCACAAACTCGAAACCACAAAATCGAAAACATCAATCAGCGTATAGAAAGGTCTAAGCTCGATCAATAAGCATAAGCTCAAATACAAATATACGAACTTTGAAATATTGCCGCAGTGAATAGCTTTTGTGGATAAAGTTGCGCCCCATTCTTGTCGTCTTCACAAATTGTAAAACAAATGTTTAATAGCTTGAATGTTTTTACATTTTATCGACTGTCAAAATTTGTGGACTAAGTATACAAAATAAGTCATCTAATTATTTTTATAATTATCTTTAATCCGAAATCTGACTGAATACTTAACTGTTGACTATCGCCAACTTGGGAAGTTTTAAAAAACTAATGCTAAAAAAGCAGATCATTGAAAACTAAATTTAAAATTCTAAATCTGATTATTGAACCATAAAACCAACTTTCCCGAGCAACGTCCGGAAGAAAACTGAGTTCATTATTCTTTTCTTACGTAGATGCCGTCAATCTGAAAACTATGGAGACAAAGAACTTGTTCTCACAGGTTTGTGATACAAGTCGTTCACTAATTTTACTTGGTTATCATTTTCATTATTTCCTTAAACAAGCGAGTTAAATAAATGCGTGCGAACTATGCAACTATGATATGAGTGGAGTGCGAGTGCCAATGCATTTGTCCATGAACGCCATGAATTCACATTCGCGGTTCAAAAATTTTTCCTTAAGAAAAAATCCGGTTTGAGTGTCGAGTCGAGTGCAGTGCAGAGTGCGAAATTTTTTTGAGTTCAAGTTCAAATCCTGAGAGGAGTGCGAGTTGCGAGTTGGAAAACGTTTTGAGTGCGAATCATTTGGCCAGTTATGTGAGCTTACATGTCTTAAGATGGCTGCAAAAATGGTGCAATCCCACTTTTTAAATATCAATTTGGTCCCAGAATACACATTATGCAGCTGAGACTTTGTGAGTCCCTTAAGGTGCTTTGCAAAAAATGAACAACGCAAAAAACATACATTTTGTAACAGTTGTAATTCTATGGCGTATTGCTGCCCTTACCTAGCATAGAGTGTAGAGTTTATTACCCTGGACTACCACCACCAGCAACGTACGTGTTTTTTACACAACCCTTAAACTGCATGACTTAAGGGTTGTGTTCAGTAGTTGTTTACCTTCTTACAAAGTCCTATACGGATTACTGATACAAACACCTGACAACTTGACAACTTACAGATACGAATGCAGATACGAATGATGCCTTTTTAAAAATATGAGTACCGAAACGAATACGAATAGCACCAAAACTTGAACAAAATCTTGATGCCGACGCCCAGCCCTGCACAGGAGTCATGGCTTCCAGTTGGTAGTTTCGAGTACATGGTTTCGAGTTAGTGGCTCGAGTTAGTGGTTCGAGTTTGTGGTTTCGAGTACTTGAATCGAGTTGGTGGTTCGAGTACGTGGTTTCAAGTTAGTGGTTTCGAGCACATAGATTCGAGTTTGTGGATCGAGTTGGTAGTTTCGAGCACATGGTTTCGAGTTTGTGGTTTCGAGTCTTGTCGGCTTTCGGGTCGAGTCGACTTGGCATTCGAGTAAATATATAGCATTCGAGTACGTGACCGGCAATCACATTATTTTAATCCGCCAAAATTATGCTTTATGTGTAGAAAATAACCTTGTCTATAGATTGGGCAACCCTAGCAAATAATCTTTGCACTTCCTAAATTATGTTAAATAACAGCCGGACTACCCTGAAACTTCCTTGCAAAAATAGCTGGAATTAAAGGTGGGCAAATCAGAGTACATACATACTTCTTACTAGCGAGACATACATACTTATTACATACTTTTTTTCTTGAAAACAAATCTTACATATTTCTTACTTTTCAAAAAATTTCCATACATTGTTCTTACTTTTTCATATTTTTTAAAAATCCGATTCTTCATTGTCCTGTACTAAAATCACATAGGAAATGTTATATTTAGCATAGGACACTAACTGAGAGTTCTAAAAACAGAATGCCAGAGCTTAATACGGTGAAGTTTGAATATAAGCTTGCATTATTTTGGACAAAATGAAATAAATCAAGAAAAAATGAGTTTTTATAACAAATTCTTTTGTAAATTTTTAGAAAACAAAATGTATGAAAGGGGGGATTTATTTTTCCCATACTTTTTGAGATAGCCTTACTTTGCCCTCCCTCACTTTTCTTCTCCATTTTTCATACCTCACTTTTTACGTAAACCTTTCACCTTATGTATATACTTTGTAGTTTGTAGGGTGATTTTGTGTGTATGTGCCTATCTTTAGCTGGAATGAAAAAGCACTTTGGATATCGTTTCGTTCCTCACATTGCAGCAGAGATATAATATATAATATACATAGATATAACATAACATAATGGTGTTAAGCAGTTTTCGGCTTGAGATTGTTAAACGTGAGAGTGAACGCCTGCTCAAATATAAACATTAATTTATTACTAACAATAAGTTGTTCTCCCTCATTAGCTTGTTTTCAGGCTTATAAAACCTTTGCATCCTCACGTGTACGTTGACGCTTATAATATGTGGGCTTACTATACCTTGTGCGGTAACGCATAGTGTGCTCAGGGTTTGGGCTAGAAAATCGACCGGGCTCAAAAAGGGTCATTTACGGTAGCTACCACAAGGACAACCTATGCATGCTAAAGTGCATAAGAATTTTTGGCTTTTGAATTTTAATTACTACTTACATTATCCTTGAGTTCCTTTGCCTCTTCCCCAGGAGCCTCCAGAAGCCACGGACTGCATGGATCCGTTGAGCCCAAAATGAATGGAAATGCATACAAATGGTGCCAATAAATAATGAAGACGTAACGAGTGGGATAGTGCGAGGTGGAGTGCAAGCAACTGCAGATTCTCATCCTACTCAACCGGGGCCTGACTGCGCCTGGTTACAATGGTTCCGGTAATAGCAATGTTAAATTCGTATACCCAGCACTTTCGGCAATTATCAGTTATTCCTGGAATTCTGTAAACATCCCAGAGTTGTAATATAGTTATTGTACCCTTTCGTATTTAGAATTCTGGCAGAGATAGATTGCAAGACGAAGTGCAAGAAATACAAGTCTGCGCAAGGAAGTATTTGTGATTTGGAAGTGAGGTTTGTGGGAAGTGGTGCGCAATTTTGCTTAAAGTCTGCTGTGCCAAGTGCGTTTGCCTCGCAAGGACTTTTATTTACAGAACGAATGGCAGAAGATGAGGCTAAAATAAGTGTAAACAATTAATTATCGCATTGAGTTCTTCCGTTTGAAATGCTCTCTGTCCCGATCTCTGTCCCGGTCTCTGTCCCGGTCTCTATCCCGGTCTCTGTCCCGGTCTCTGTCTCGGTCGCGGTCCCGGTCCTTGTGCCCCTTCTTAAGGGGACGGCGCTGATGCTCGGAAGATTTTCTCCATGCAATGTCATGGTCGTCGAGGATGAATTCCAGGGAACTCCGCCTCCTTCGCTTGGACGTGTCGGGAAGTCCCTCCTCGAATCCATTGTCTCCTCCCCTTTTCACTCCTCCCCCTTCATGGCTTAGCTGACCTTTGGAGCCGCCGTCAGTGCCATTGGCCACGTGAGTCTGCCCTTGACCTTGCATCTCCGGCAGGGCTTGAACGTTGAAGAGCATGCTTCCGCTGGTGGCCTCGGACCGCCGCTCTGTCCCCCCCAGCGCCCCTCCCCCGAGCGCCCCTCCCCCCGCGGATATGAACGTGCGAAGGAGGGAGTCCGTGGGAGACCTGTAGCCTGGCGGTGGGATGTACTCTTGGTTTCCATGTCGACCCATTTTCCGCCCTTTGAGTCCCTCCCCCCGGAAACTCCGTCCAGTAAACAGAGCCGTGGTGCTCTCATCCCCGTGTCTGGTGGCAGAGGGGAAAGGTGGACAGGGGGAGGCGTAGCCAAGGGCGGCGAGATAGTTAATTTGAAGACTGTTGGAGTTGAGTTTTGTGTTGGGAGATGTGGCGTCGAAGGCGGGGCATGTAGCAGTGGGGGAGGGGGGTGGGATGCGTTTGCGGAAGTGGTTGTGGGTGGTGGAGGTGGGGAGAGGGACGAGGGTGGGGGGCGGGAGGTAGGAGGGAGGATTTTCGCCGTCGAGGAGGATTTGCTGGAGGTGGTGGTGGAAGAGGACGTTGTTGGGGTTGAAGGGGAGGGGTTGGGGGACAAAGTGGGGGTGGTAGGTGAAGGAGGTGCTGCGAGTGTCGCGCATGGTGATGCCGACGCCGTTGTCAGTGCCCCCCTTGACAGCGGCGCCCCGTCCCCCTCCCCCGCCCACCAAGCCCCGTATTTCCGTGTACAGCCCTAGGGAGCAGACGGCGAAGAAGGCCTCGAAGGGAAGGTTGCAGAGGAGCCAGATGGGACAGATGCCCTTGACCCTCTCGTCCACCTGGTACACAATTAGGGAGACCATCTGGAGGAGGAAGGTGAGGAGGAAGGTGAGGGGGTGACCCAGGGTCGCCACCTTAATCATCTGCGAAACCAATGAATCCACACTTACAGTGAAAGCGGGCAGACACACACACTTGAGGATCAAAGGGGCGGAGGGCGCGTAACATTCTTACTACGCACACACACCGCTACGAGTCCCACATCTCCTGCGCCACTTTGATTTGAGTGTGTTGGGATTAAACTGATTAATTTGACAAGTGTAATATGATGGATTTAAATTACTTTTCTTCCAGCCAGGACGAGAGAGACGTGTCCGAGAACCATGAGGATGCTGAGGAGCGCATACACTTGCAGCGTTCTTTCTACACAGAAACACAGATGAGTCAAAGACATTGTGCCTTGGATTGTGAATTACTAATAAAAGAGCATAAAAGTAAAAATGTCGCAACTGACTGAGTCCGTGTGCGTTGTGGAGGTTGAGGATGCGAGTGGCCGAGGAGTTGAAGTTGAGACTGTCCGCCAACTCCTTGAGACTTCTGGGCGACTCAGCCACGTGGAAAAACAAAAAGAGACTTGCAGGGGGCAAGTAAATGATCTGCAAACATCCAACAGCCACTTTGATTAATCCACCTCTTTTCCTTCATTTTACACACAGCCAAGCTCATCCACATTTATAAAACGTACGAGCAAGAACCTGGCACTCATTGCACCCCTGCAAACGTCTGGAGATAGGACAATTTGGTTAATAACATTTTGCTACTGTCGGGCGCTTCCATAATTTACATTTTTTTTTTTACATTTGAGGGAAGTTGTTTCCAGTCAAGTTCGAAGGTAATTTATGGAAGCCCCATGGACAGCGGTCACTCACGATGCCGACACTGCCGATGAGAATGGACCAATTGGAGAGCGGACAGCGGCCGTCACAGGAACAGCAGCAACAGGGGTTGAAACTGCGCAGGCGCCCCAACGTCCCCGCACTCACCGCCACGCCCACCGACTCCGCCCTTTCACTCTCCTCCCCCTCAGACTCTTCCCCCCTCCACCCCTTCCACCCCATCCCTATGCGCACTCTTGTTATTATTTCTACGAAGCCCACTCTGCCCACCTTTCCGGCCCTTCCGCTGTCCCTCCCAAGTACTTGACGTGGGAACTGAAAGCGGCCTCCGCAGTCACTGCCTTACACGCTCAATTCAAAATCCATCCTCTCAATCCTGTCTCATTTCAAACCCAAATCCTCCCATCCGTCATTGCTCATTGGTCACTCGCTGCTGGCACTTGTGTACACTTACTGTCATTTGATTCACTTTCCTGTCCTTCCACTAATTAATTAAAACTTTAATCAATCTTTTACAATGCGATACAGTATGCAATATGAGCAAGGAATGAGCGGAAGAAGATACGTGGAAATAAACCACCAAGACGAGTTTTCTAAATTAACTTTTAACTGCCCATATTATTACAGTTTTACAGACCCATGCAACGCAACTAACAGTTACAGCACAGCTGGCACAGCACTTTCACTTATACAAAAAAAACAATTTTATTTTTATTTTAGTAAAGTTATTTTATTAAAGTATGTCATTCATACCACGTCTAGTGTTGGTTGGAGTATTAAGACAAAAAGTTGAAAACTCATAATGCCAATAA